>OZ030013.1:72295188-72570188 GCA_964023405.1 Apodemus agrarius | reverse complement strand
TCTTTTCTGCCAGGTTCTATCAGAAATGAGCGACTTAAGTCCAACGTATACCCAAGGGGAAAAAGTTAAACAGTAAGGGTCGGAGCTCGGCTCAGTGGTCAAGAGCACCTTCCACTCCTCCAGAAGACCCACGCTCTGTTCCCAGCACCCATTCTGGATGGCTCACAACCACCTATAACTCCAGCTCTAGATGGATTGGAGCCTCCCATTTCTATGAGCACACACACTAATTAAATAAATCTCTTTTTTTTAAAAGATGTATTTATTATTATATCTAAGTACACTGTAGCTGTCTTCAGACACAGCAGAAGAGGGCATCAGCTCTCATTACGGATGATTATGAGCTACCATGTGGTTGCTGGGATTTGAACTCAGGACCTTCAGAAGAGCAGTCAGTGCTCTTAACCGCTGAGCCATCTCTCTAGCCCTCCCCTCCCCTCCTTTTTAAAAGAAGCTGAACAGGGCTGCAAATGTATCTCCGAAGTAGAGTGTAGGCATTGCCTGCATGATGCCCAGAGTTTAGCACCAAGCACCACCCTTTATTTCCATAAAAATTATGTGAAAAATATGTAAAAAATATCTTTTGCAGTCTTGGAGAAGAGAAATTATGCCACAGACATTTGAAAGTATAGCTTTCATCTAGCAGAGCCCCAGTATGATTCACAGGGGGCCCACAAAAGTTTTCTTTTAAAAAATTTAAATCATTTTTGATGTGTTTATAAAAAGATAAAGAGAGGAGGGGATATGTTCTATGGGTGTGTGGTGAGGTATGTATGGGGGAAGACGGTGTCTCAGCGGGCCCATGCCAAGGCATCCCTTCCTCCGGAGGGACCAGCCACTCGAAGGTATAGTATAGAATAGAGTTTATTCTGAGCATGGGAAGGGGAGTTAAGAGGGTAGTGGAGGCAGCGAAAGGAAGAGAGAGAGAGAGAGAGAGAGAGAGAGAGAGAGAGAGAGAGGGAGAGAGAGAGAGAGAGAAGAGAAGAGAAGAGAAGAGGAGAGGGGGGAGGGGAAGGGGGAGGAGGGAAGGGGAGGGGGGAGAAGGGAAGGGAAGGGGAGGGGGGAGGGAAGGGAAGGGGAGGGGAGGGGAAGGGGAAGGGGAGGGGAAGGGGAGGGAAGGGAGGGGGAGGGGAGGGAAGGGAGAAAGGGAGAGGAGGGGAGGGAAGGGGAGGGAAGGGAAGGGGAGGGGAGGGGAGGGGAGGGGGAGGGGGACGGAAGGGGAGGGGAAAGGGAGGGGGAGAGGAGGGAAGGGGAGGGGAAAGGGAAGGAGAAGGGGAGGGGGAGGGGGAAGAGGAGGGGAAAGGGAAGGCAGGGGAGGGAAGGGGAGGGGGAGGGGGAAGGGGAGGGAAAGGGGAGGGGAGGGGAGGAGAAAGGGAGGGGAGGGAAGGGAAGGGGAGGGGGAGGGGGAAGGGGAGGGGGACAGAAGGGGAGGGGAAGAGGAGAAGAGAATTAAAGGCCAGCCACAGTGTGAAAGAGGGATGGGGAGAGGGGAGGGGGAAAGGAAGAGCAAGACAGAAGCAAGAGAACAAGAGAGTCCAGGCAGGGCAGTGGTGGTGCACGCCTGTAATCCCAGCACTCTGGGAGGCAGAGGCAGAGGCAGAGAGAGTCCAGGCAGGGCAGTGGTGGTGCACGCCTGTAATCTCAGCACTCTGGGAGGCAGAGGCAGCTAGAAAAAACAAACAACAAACAAAAACAAACAAAAAACCAGGGCTGGAGAAATGCCTCGACGTTAAGAGCACTGACTGCTCTACCAGAGGTCCTGAGTTCAATTCCCAGCAACCATCTGTAAAGGGGATTCAAAGCCCTATTCTGGTATGTTTGAAGACAGCTACAGTGTACCCATATATACATAAAATAAATAAAAGAAAAGCAAAACAGACAGACAAAAAAAAGAGAACAAGGGGGGAGGAGGGGCAAGCAGCCCCTTTTATAGTGGGTCAGGCCTACCTGGCTATTGCCAGGTAACTCTGGGGAGGAGCAAACCTGGCTGTTGCCAGGTAACTGAGGAGGAGTTTAGACAGAATGCTAACAGTCTTTTTTTTTTTTTTTTTTTTTTGGATTTGGTTTTTTCGAGACAGGGTTTCTCTGTATAGCCCTGGCTGGCTGTCCTGGAACTCACTCTGTAGACCAGGCTGGCCTTGAACTCAGAAATCCCGCCTGCCTCTGCCTCCCAGAGTGCTGGGATTACAGGCGTGCACCACCTCCGCCCGGCCAGTCTTATTTTTTTGCATCTGGAGGAGGGAGGTGTACACATGTCATGGTTTGTGGGTAGTCGTCAGAGGATAATTTGTGGGAGGGGTCAGTTCTCTACAATCACCACTCCCAGGCTCAGCAGCAAATAACAGCCTTCTCACCAATCGGAGATCTACAAAGGTTGTTAAAAGGATTGTATTAGCAGAATCTCTGCTGGTTTAGCTCAAAAGAAGCAAAAAATGATCCAAAATGAGGCACTAAAACAAAACAAGGAGGTTGTGAAAAACCTCCCAGAAAATCAAAAATAAAGATCCCACCGGGGAGCCAGGCACTCTGTAGAAGTTCGCTCAGGTCTTGAGTTCTGAGAGCAATGGCCGAGCTGTACCTTTCTGGACTTAGGCTATCTGTGGTCCAGTGAGCACTGTGTCCACCTCGCTCCCTCTGTGACGAGGAATATCTGTGGGAGTGTTCCTGCGCTTGTCTCACCTTCTCCGTTAGGTGTTGGGAATGGGATGGGTGGGACAGGGAGTACAAGGTTTTGTGTTCACGGGTCTTCAGGGCACTACAGTCGGTAACTAAGGAGCCTCCCACGAGGCACTTGTGGAGTGGGGGAGACCCCACTTTCATCTCAGTGCTGGGAGTGCTGGGAATGCTGGGATTAAAGGTGTGTACCCCACACCTGGCTCTCTTACTCAGTTTTCTATTGATGTGATAAAACACTAACCAAACGCAATTGGGGAAGGGAAGGGTTTATTTGGTTTACATAGCCAGGGTCATAGTCCGCGGAAGAAAGTCCTGGCAGGAACGGTAAACAGGGCAGGTGCCTGGAGGCAGAAACCGCCATAGAGAGGCAAGGCTTGTGGGCCTGCTCCTCAGGGCGTGCTCAACCTGCTCTTACATAATCCAGGACCACCTTGCCTAGAAGCAGCTCCTACAAAGGGCTGGGCTCTCCCACTCCAATCATTAATCAAGAACGTGCCCCCACCAACTTTCCTACAGACCAATCTGATGAAGGCGATTCTTCAAAAAGATTCCCTCTTTCCAGGTATGACTAGAATTATGTCTAGTTGTTAAAAACAAAAAACAAAAAAACAAAAAAAAACAGTACACCGGGCAAATACTTTATCGCTGAGCTGCACGCCCAGCCTTGGAACGTGATTGCCGAGGTTAGCGTTACAGGATCGCACTCCCACTTTGCTCCCCAGTGGAGTCCTGTCTCTGAAGAGCCAGCTGATGTAGCATAAGGACACTCAGATAGTCTGTGAAGATGCTCGCACGGAAGGGACTGAGTCTTCCTGCTAACAGCTTGCCTACTTTGTCAAGCCTGGAAATGAACTATCTTGGAAATGTATCTTCCAGCCCCAGGCAAGGCTCAAGACTTTTTTGTTTTGTTTTGTTTTGTTTATTTTTTTGTTTTTTGTTTGTTTGTTTGTTTGTTTGTTTGTTTTTTAAGACAGGGTTTCTCTGTGTAGCTCTGGCTGTCCTGGAACTCACTCTGTAGACCAGGCTGGCCTTGAACTCAGAAATCTGCCTGCCTCTGCTTCCCAAGTGCTGGGATTACAGGCGTGCGCCACCACTGCCCAGAAGCCTAGAGCTTTATTTACAGGTGGTTGTAAAGCATCTGACATGGGTGATGGAAACCAAATGCAGTGAGCTCTGAGGATCGACCTGCCTATGTCCCAGTCCTGGACTTACAGGCCTGAGCTGCCGTGCCCAGCTTTTGGTACGGGTGCTGGGGATTTGAACCCAGGTCCTCAAGCATGCAGAGCAAGTATTCTTATGCACTGAGCCAGACTCTCATGTGTCTCTGAAAAACGAGTTGGTACTCTTAAACACTGAGCCATCTCTCCAGCCCCTTAGCTGACTTTTTAGTAAGTTGATAATTTTAATCAAAGTGCAGGATTTTGCCATTTTATCTCGTAAACACTTTGGGTCCATCATTCGAGGTTGTCAGAATCTTCACAGTCCTGGGGTTGGAGAGATGGCCCAGTGTGGGTGTAGACTGCACCTTCTGGGGCTGTGATAAAGAATACTGACAAGAGCATCTCAGGGGAAAGGGTTTATTCTGGCTCACAGTTCAAGGGCACAGGCCATCACAGGGCGGGGAGGGGGAAGGGGGAGGAGGTGGCGGAATTCTGGAGGCAGTAGCCCGAGGTAGCTGGCCACATAAAACCACCACCAGGAAACAGAATACTATGTTGGTATCTCAGGGCTTCCTACTTTTTTATGCTGTCCAGGATTCAAGTGCAGGGAGTGCTGGTCTTGTTTAGCATGGGTCTTTCCATCTCGATTAATCTATTAAAATAATCCCCTCACAGGCCCATGTAGAAGCTAACAGTATAAAGAATCCCTCCCAGCTGACTCTGGAGGCTTATCTTGTAGATGAGTCCGAATCCCGGATCCCGTAAAGTTAATAAACAGCCTTAAGTATCACATGAGGTAAAGTGCTTGCTACCGAAGTATGAAGATCTGAATTTGGATCTCAAAAACCCACGTGAAGCAGACTGTTAGGCGAGTGTGGAGGCCAGGTGTATGTCAAGGGCCTCGCTATGTGGAGGCCTCTGGAGCTCTGAGGGTGAAGCCGGGATTGTGTTGAAGACCCCAAAATGTTGGGAGATGCCAGAGCAGTGGGATACCTGCCAAGGAGAGAGTGTGGAGCCAGCACAGGAGAAGAGTGTGACGGTCAACAAGGCTGAAAGGCGTTGGAGGTCAGAAGACCGGTTTGATGTCAGGACCTAGATGCAGGATTTGGAGATTGCCCTGCTGGGTTTCTTTCAGTCTCGCTTTGGGCCGGTACTTCCTCGCTGTGCTCCCTCTCCTCCCTTTTGGGATAGTGATGTATATATGTTTGCCATTGTCTATTAGAAATGTATAATCAGCTTTTTAATTTTGATTCTACAGGGGATTACAGCTAAAAGGTTGCCATGAGTCTCAGGAGACTTGGAAACTTTGGACTTTTACATGGTATTGAGACTTGGTAACTATGGGGACTTTTGAAGTTGGACTAAATGCATTTTTGTGTGTTATGATTTGGCTCTGAGTCTTTGGGGGCTAGGAGTGGAATGTGGTGGTTTGAATAATAATGGACCCCATATGCTTAGTCACCAGGGAGTGGAACTGTTTGATAGGATCACGAGGATTAGGAGGTGTGGAAGAAGGTGTGGAACATGCTTGTTGGAAGAAGTCTGTCACTGAGGGGTGGACTTTAAGTTTCAAAAGCCCATGCCAGAGCCGGGTGTGGTGGCGCACGCCTGTAATCCCAGCACTTGGGAGGCAGAGGCAGGCAAATTTCTGAGTTCGAGGCCAGCCTGGTCTACAGAGTGAGTTCCAGGACAGCCAGGACTACACAGAGAAACCCTGCCTCGAAAAAAAACCAAAAAAAAAAAAACCAAAAAAAAAAAAAAAAAAAAAAAAAAAAAGCCCATGCCAAACCCCCCCTCCCCTTGTGGATCAGAATGTTGCTATCAACTACTTTTCCAGCACCATGCCTGCCTGCATACCACCATGCCCCAAACACGCTCCTGCTGTCCCCCACACCTAATGATAATGGAATAAACCTCTGAAACTGTATACAAGCCCCCAATTAAATGCTTTCTCTTATATAAAAGTTATCATGGTCATGGTGTCTCCTCACAGCAATTGAACAGTAACTAAGATAGAGGTAGCCACTGCTCTCTGGATAGACGTAGGCCTGCTCCATAGGAGGGGACCTGTGCCTATACTCTGAATCGAGCCAAGAACTCATAGTTCGGAGCTCATAGCATCCAAGGGTGAACTTACTACTAGGATTTTGCTAAATGGACACAGAATCAAACTGCCTCTAAATCTGCATCTCTGTAGTTAGGGCAGCTCTCAGGTCTCATCAGAGAATTTCTTTACACTGTACACAGTGGTTAACCCAGAAAGTCACAACTGATCGAAGGACAGAGAATAAGTGTCTATGGAGTGTTGGGCCACAAATGGATCAGCTATTTCACATATCTCATCGTGGGAGAGGGGACAGAATGATTGTAAGAGCCAGATGTTGGGGACAGATGTTGGGGAGGACCTGAGCAAAATAGTGACCGACCGACCGACTGACTGACCCACTGACTCACAGACTCACAGCAGCTACGGTTGCTTGCGAAAGACCTGCACAAGATCAAGCCAATCAACATTCCAGCATGGCAGCCATAGGGCTTGCAACTCCCCACCCCTAGCTAAGGAGCTATTGACAGCTGATGGATTCTAGAGTAGGCCAATTACAATCCAGTGGATGCTTCTATATGCTCAGGTATATGGGCAGCACAAATTAGACATGGTGGGTTGTTTTTTTTTTAAGTAATGAGGGAGAGCTAAATAGATATCTCCGAGGGTAAGAGCACTTGCTGTTCCTGCAGAGGACCCAGGTTCTGTTCCCAACATCCACATGGTAGCTGACGAGCACCCTTAACTCCAGTTCCAGGAGATCCAGTGCTCTCTTCTGTTTTCTCAGCCAGCAAGCACACGGAGATGCATATGTACATTTAGGCAAGCAGTATATACACACAAAATAAAAAGTTCTAGAAGGAGGAGGAGGAGCAGCAGCACTCAGGAAGCAGGGGTAGACAGATCTCTGAGTTTAAGGCCAGCCTGGTCTACAGAGCAAGTTCCAGGACATCCAGGGTTACATAGAGGAACCCTGTCTCAAAAAAAAAAAAAAGGAGGAGGAAGAGGAGGAAAAGAGGGGGAGACATGAAATTGGAAGGGTTGGAAGGGAAATCTGGAAGAGGGGTTGGGTAGGAAATAAATATGACCAAAATATATTACATGAATATATAAAATTCTCAGAGAATTAATAAAAATGTATTTGGGGACCTGGAGAGATGACTCAGTGGTTAAGAGCACTAGCTGCTCTTGTAGAAGAGCCAGGTTCAAGTCCCAGCACCCACTTGGCAGCTTTGTATTTTATATTAACAAATACATAATATTCTTGTTGGTTTTAGACAAGATCTGTCTAAGTAAAACAGGCTGGATTTGAACTCACAGATATCCTCCACCCACTTACATCTGCCTCCTGAGTGCTGGGATTAAACATGTGCACTACCAAGCCTAGCATTATATTTTTACAAAGAGAAACAACTTTGACAAATGAGATGCCTCTACCATCCCAGTGCTAAGATTACAGACATGCCATTACTATTGGATTTTTTTAATGAAAAATATTGTATTTCTCTTTCTCTCTATGTGTGTGTATATATGTGTGTGTGTGTGTGTGTGTGTGTGTGTGTATGTATACATATGTGTGTGTATGTTGTATTTGAGTATATGTGGCTGTGTGTGTGTGTGTGTGTGTGTGTGTGTATGTGAGAGATAGAGAGAGAGAGAGAGAGAGAGAGAGAGAGAGAGAGAGAGAGAGAGAGAGAGAGAGAGAGTCAGGGACAACAGAGTGGGTAAGGATGCCTGCCACCAATCCTGACAACTTAAATTCAATCACTGGAACGCCCAGGGTGGAAGGAGAGAACTGACTGACTCATGAAAGTTGTTCTCTGACCTTCATAGGAATGTATCATCTGCTCCAGGGCACACACACACAGCAAATGAACAAACAAATAAGCAGATGGAGAAGACAATGGCTTAACAGGTAAAGGCACCATCAATGAATTTAATTCAATCCTTGAAACTCATAGTGGTAGAGAGACCCAACTCCCAGAAGTTGTCCCTGACACACACACACACACACACACACACACACACACGACACATATACTCAAACACAACATACACACATATACATACATACATACATACATACATATACACAGAGAGAGAAATACAATATTTTTCATTTAAAAAATCCAATAGTAATGGCATGTCTGTAATCTAAGCACTGGAATGGTAGAGGCAGAAGATGAGGAGTTCAAGGCCAGCCTCGGCTACATGAGACTCTGCCTCAAAACACTAAGAAAAAGGGAGCTGGAGAGATGGCTCAGTAGTTAAGAGTGCTTGCTGCTAGCTGGGCAGTGGTGGCGCATGCCTGTAATCCCAGCACTTGGGAGGCAGAGGCAGGTGGATTTCTGAGTTCGAGGCCAGCCTGGTCTACAGAGTGAGTTCCAGGACAGCCAGGGCTACACAAAGAAACCCTGTCTTGAAAATTCACTTCAGCCACAGGAGATCTGCTATCCTTTACAGGTACTTACACACGACATGGCACACACACACACACACACACACACACACACACACACAGAGTCATACTTAAGTATGACTATGACTAATACATAAATACTAAGATTTATTATTAAAAGTAAATCCTGGGGGAAATAAGAAGTTGGGAGTGTGTGGAAGAAATTCGTACAGATAAGACAAAATCGCCAAAACACTGAAAGGAGATGCTGAGTTGGGAGAAGCTGAGGAAGGAAAGAAAGAAGAGGCAGAACCTGAGGAGCTACTGAGCCACAGCTGAAACCACGCAGACTGATAAGCTCCTGCTCCACCCAGAGTTAAAGCAGGGGTGGAGGACACATCCTGGATCCTCCTTCCTCCTCCTAGCCCCAGTCTTCCCCCGATAGCTGAGACTAAAGCAAGATTATTCTGAAAGGGACCCTGGGAAATGTAGTTTGCAGAACGTTGCACACTGACTCTCAAAACAGGTGAATAGTTGACAGAACCTAGTTCCTTCTTTACAGTTTCGTGTTTTTGTATTTGAGACAGACCCTCACTATGTAGAACTGGCTTGCCTGGGACTTCCTAGGTAGACAGACAGACAGATCTCAAATCCATGGAGAGCCACCTGTCTTGGTCTCCCGAGTGCTGGAACTAAAGGGATAAACCAACATGATCAGCTGTTTTTACAAATAATCTATTCTAGATAGTAGTCAGGTGTTAAAAATACTTGTTCTAGATGGACATGGTGACATGTTGATGATCCTGTCACTTGGAAGGAGAGGCAAGAGAATCCGGAGTTCAAAGCCAAACTAGGAGACAAGAGACCCTCCCTAAAACAGTCTGTGATCTGAGGATTCTGGAATCTACCAGGTCGTGTTTAGCAGCAGGCAGTCTGGTCCAGACAACAACTGAGTCTTGTTGTCTGAGTCTAGCTCTTTTATATGCTAAGAGTTTGATTTAGAAACAAGTTATCTCAACTATTTGTGACTCAGTTTCCAACACTGACTTCTCAGAGGTGTGGTCTACCTTTCAATGAGATAATATATGCTAAATGCTATGAATAATGCCTAGCAGATGGTGAGTGATCCCTAGAAGCACTGAAAATATTTGTTGACATTTATTTTAATCACATACATACACACACACACACACACACACACACACAAAGTTGCAACATACACTACAGCACACAGGTAGATGGAATTTATTCATGTTTCACATACACATCACAAGTAACCGGAAGATAAATTTAATCAATATTTTAAGCAATTCTGCAGATGAAACTAAGTTTCACTGTACAGAATCTCCCATCTGTGATGCTATGTTGGTGCTCAAATAGTTTAAAATTGTGGGAGCCATTCAGATTTGAATTTCCAGATTAGGGGAACATATTACTGAACTTCTCCACGCCAGCACTTCCTTATCTATAAAATGGAAGTAACCATAGAATCTATCTCACAGGACGGTTGACAACAGGAACAAATATCCCGCTGTTAAATATTTACTATATGTGTACTAAATGTGCTTAGATATAAGCCTGAAATGAGAAAAAAATTTCAATTTGTTATTCTTTGTAAATATTACCCACCTGTGCCACAGGAAGCCAGAAACCCACAAAATTTAATAATACCACCTTGTGACTGAGAATAATTGTTGCTATTGGATAGAAGCACGTCGTTTCCTATGTCTGCCAACGTGCTTAGTGGCCGAGGGTGTTTTACCCTAAATGTTCACAAGTACCATAGGACGGAGTCTCACTATCATGACCCTCAATTTTACAGGACTGCTGAACGGAGGAGTAATTTTCCCAAGTTCACGGAACCAGCAAGTGAAGCCATATTATGTATTTACATTTCCTTGCGAGCTTACTGGATCTCAGCAGGGGAGCAAGCAACACTGTTGGGACAAAGGTACCCAGTCTAGGCCCCAGCCTACAGGAAGTGTCAGTTTCCAAAGCTGAGGCGGGGGCGGGAGTGATGAATAAACATTGTAACATAATTATAGTAGCGCCTGGTTATTGGTTCAGTAAAGCCTTACTACCAGAAGCGCTACCGGATCTCAGGCGCTGGGTCAAGAAAAAGTATTGAGGATTTAAGGATCCAAAGACACTTAACAGTTACGGCTGGAAAAGCAGACATCCTCCGACGAGAAAGATAAGGCAGGCGGCAGGCAAAAGGCGATCCAGAGCCTGACGGCAGAGGCAGAAGCAACCCGGAAAGGGGCTGAGCGCAGGTGGGCGTGGCCGCGCGGTGACTGGCAGGGGTGGGGCCAGGCTGGCCGCGCCCCTGGTCGCCGGCTGCTGGGCTTCGGCCGGGGTCCGCCGGGCACCGCGAACTGTGCAAAGCCGCCGTCCGGGCCGCGGGGACCGAGCCGCACGCCGGCTCGGGGACAGACAGTCCACAAAGTTTGGTCCGCGAAGGACGCAGCGTCGAGCCCGGCAGGTGCGGCCGGGCCTGGCCCGGGCGCTCGCGGCCTTCCGGGTGAGCACCGCCGGGCACCCGGTTAGGAGCGATCAACTTCGAAGTTGGCAAGAGGCGTCACCCCTGTTCCTCTCCGCCGTGCGTCCAGCTCTGGCACCCCGACCCTGGGTCGCTCCGGGGCTATGCAGCCCCCACCCGGCGAGGAGCTTCCTGCCAGGTAGACAAGCGGCGCCCCGAGATCCTGCCGGCACCCCTGTTCGACCCAGGATGCTATCGGCCCTCCCCCTTCTTTTCCTCCTTCTTGGTAAGAGTCCCCGCCCCGGTATCACTGCCCGCCGTCCCGCGCCATCCTTGGCGACCCACGACCCCTGCGACTGCCGCCCCGTTGAGCCTCGGCCTCCTCTCGGGCCGTCCCACACTGTCCCTCCCACTCACAGCCAGGGAAGGCGACCTTTCGGCGAGGTCACGCACCTCCTTCCGGCTCCTCTACCCCTTCCTATAAACTGTCCGGAAGTCTCAGATGGGCCTCCCTCTGGAGTTGCCCAGGTGAAGAAAACTTGACGCACTCTGCTGCCCTTTCTTGATTCCCCCTCTAGGAGGTGCTCTGGCCCGCCCAGATCGGATCACTTTCCCAAATTCTGGTAAGTAGAGGGAGTTCCTAGGGTTCTGGGGCATGGGAATGAAGATGCACCCAAGAGAAAGACTGTCTCCTGGATCCTGGAATCTGCTGTAATTTTAGAATAGGTATCATCCATTATCCATTATGGGAAACTGAGGCCCAATGTGAACTCTCACCTGGTAGTTGTTATGAACCATCTCATTTTTTTCTGTATAATATCCGTGTTTTGTCTCCCTAGTTAGGGTAAGGTCTTCCTGAGAGTAGAAACAGTATTTCCTCTGCCTACTGACCCCGTGGCTTGCACAAAGCCTACATTAACATTACTTAGAGTGTTAATATTGAAGATGAAGTATAAAGAATATGGAAAAGGAATGGGGTGGTCAACTCCTATAATCCCAGCATTTGGGAGGCAGAGGCAGGGGGATCAATTCAAGGCCACCCTCCACTATATAGTGACTTTGAGGATAGCCTAGGCTATAATAATAAAGAGGAAGAGGGGGACCGGTTGGCTGTAACTGGTGGGTGGGGTTTTTGCCTTCTTGAGGCATCCAGAGGGGAAGAAGGATGTTAAAGAGCTCTGCCAGTGTCCCCACCTTCTCCCTCTAGCTTGTGCGGCGCCCCCAGCCGTGCTCTGGGAATTCCAAGGCACTTTGCAGAGGCCTCTAGGCCGGGACAGCCGGAGCTCCCCTGCCAACTGCACCTGGGTTATTCTGGGCAGCAAGGAACAGACAGTAACTGTCAGGTGAGAATAAGGCAAGTCCCCATTTCTCTCTCCTGTCCCTTCCCTCTCCCGCTGAAAAAGCCTTTCATCACTTTTCTATGGTATTTCCATCCTTGTCAGCAGAATAGAATTTGGTCTGGCAGGGTCGGCCATAAAGACTTAGCTGTGGTAGGTATTTAGCTTGGGGACTGTCTATCTCAAAAGGACTCTAGGCATCATTCTGGGCTCAGCTAGACTTGTGATGACTCCTTTAACCATAGCACGACCTACTTGTCAATCAGCTTAGACCCTTGCTTGGGGTCGGGACTGTGTTACTAGCTCATCGGTGGAATGCTTGTGTGGGGTGTGCAGAAGTTCTGGGTTCAGCCCCTAGCAAAACAGACCTTCTCTGGATCTGCCTTTCTGCATTGTGCTGCTCCGTCCTCCCTCTCCCTCCTCCCTCCCCTCCCCTCCCCTCCCCGCTCTCTCTGTTCCCCTCCCTCCTCTCCCCTTGTCTCTCCTTTCCTTTCTTTTCTGTTTTTGAGACAGAGTTTCACAGAATGCAGCCCAGGCCGGCCTTAAGTTATCCTCCATCTTATCCTCCCAAATTTTGGATTTTTCTGTGGAGTCACTATGCCCAGTATTCCTTTTTCTTTTTTTCTTTCTTGTTTTTTGTTTTGTTTTTTTTTTGTTTTTTGTTTTTTGTTTTTTTTTTGCGTGGTTTTGGTTGTTCTTGTTTTGTTTTCTTTTGCTCTCAGTACTGGGAAACAGCTCAGGGTTTCAGGCATCTTAGATGACAGCACTCTACCTCTAAGCAACAATCCCAGCCCTGTACCCCTAAGTCTCCTCATTAGGGCCCATGTCCACTGTCAGTGTGCCTCACAGTCTCACTTGATAAGGATTTACCCAGAATGAAGGATGGTGGTGGCGCACGCCTTTAATCCCAGCACTCTGGAGGCAGAGGCAGGCGGATCTCGGTGAGTTTGAGGTTAGCCTGGTCTAAGTCCTGAGTTCCAGGATTGCCACGACTACACAAAGAAGCCCTATCTCAAAAATAAACAAACAAACAAAACACCAGAGAACTTATCCAGAAAGATATATAAAGGAGAGAAACATCTAAAAAGAGGCAGTGTTGACCTATGGGACAGCTCTGGGGAATCTGACTTTCCCTCGTTGCTTGTGGAGCTGAGCTGTTGTGGTTAATTGAACTGATACATTTTGTCAGCTGACTGCTGGGCACTGTGCTTGTGTGATGGTATTGCAACAACTGGAAAGTAATAACCGGGGTCTCACCTTCCTCCCTGAGCACATCTCTCTCAGAGGACTCTAGGAAGGGTCTCGTGGTCTGATGGCACCTCTGTTGGAACTTTCCCCATTGATTATGTTGTTCCTCATCCACTGTATTTACTGCCAGAGGGTTGGCTGAGTTTTCATTTGGCCCGTTGAATCATGGGTAAGGAAGCGTTTGTGCTTCCTGGGCTACCAGGGACCTGTCATCAAGAGGGGAGGCGGCAAGCTAACTCCAGAGCACCCCATGTCTTGCTCTGCTCTACCTCCTAGGTTCCCGAAGCTGCGCCTGGCGTGTGGCTCGGAGCGTTTAGTCCTGCACTCTCCCCTGCAGCCCCCAATCTCCCTGTGTGAGGCCCCTGCCGGTCCTTTGCAGCTACCAGGGGGCAATGTCACCATTACATACAGCTATGCTGGGGCCAGAGCACCCCTGGGCCAGGGCTTCTTGCTGACGTACAGTCAAGGTAGGCTGAACTGGGAGGGCCGTGGGACCATTGGAGGTGAAGCGGGAGTCCCAGGGAAGAGGCAAGGATCCTGGGAGTTCTGGTGCTTCCCTGTCTCTTGGTGCCTCTGCAGATTGGCTACTGTGCCTGCAGGAAGAGTTCCAGTGCCTGAACCACCGCTGCATTCCAGCCGCTGGGCGCTGTGATGGCATCGATGCCTGTGGCGATGGCTCGGATGAGTCAGGGTGCAGCTCAGACCCGGTCCCTAACCTGAACCCAGCCCCCGCGCCAACGCTGGCCTGCAATCTCACCTTGGAGGATTTTTATGGGGTCTTTTCTTCCCCTGGATATTCACACCTGGCCTCAGTCTCCCACCCCCAGTCCTGCCTGTGGCTGCTGGACCCCCATGACGGCCGGAGGCTGGCTGTCCGCTTCACAGCCCTGGACTTGAGTTACGGCGATGCCGTGCATGTGTACGATGGTGCGGGACCCCCTGAGACCCCCCGACTGCTACGCAGTCTCACCCACTTCAGCAATGGCAAGGCTGTCACTGTGGAGACCCTGTCTGGTCAGGCTGTTGTGTCCTACCACACGGTTGCTTGGAGCAGTGGCCGGGGCTTTAACGCCACCTACCATGTTCGGGGCTACTGTTTACCTTGGGACAGACCCTGCGGTCTGGGCTCGGGCCTGGGGGCTAGTGAAAACCTAGGTGAGCGTTGCTATAGCGAGGCACAGCGCTGCGATGGCTCCTGGGACTGTGCCGATGGCACCGATGAGGAGGGTTGCCCCGGCTGCCCTCCGGGGCACTACCCCTGTGGAGCTGCCGGCACCCCAGGCGCCACAGCCTGCTACCTGCCTGCCGACCGCTGTAACTACCAGACGTTCTGCGCCGATGGAGCGGATGAGAGGCGCTGCCGGCACTGCCAGCCCGGCAACTTCCGCTGCCGGGATGAGAAGTGTGTGTATGAGACATGGGTGTGTGACGGACAGCCAGACTGTACTGATGGCAGTGATGAGTGGGACTGCTCCTACGCCCTGCCCCGAAAAGTCATCACAGCAGCGGTCATTGGCAGCCTGGTGTGTGGCCTGTTGCTGGTCATTGCTCTCGGCTGCACCTGCAAACTCTATGCCATTCGCACCCAGGAATACAGGTCAGTTGGAGGGGGGCTGGCCGAGGAGGAGTAGGGACGGAGGGTGAGATGGGCCCTGAGCGGGCCCACCTTGAGGAGCGGTCTCTGGGAAGGAAGGGACATGACTTTGGACAGACCTGGCCTGGGAATGGAGGGGATGAATGGCCTTCTCAGCCAAGGCACATCGCCCTCAGGGGGCGTGGCTTATGCCTGAGGCCCCCCTTTCTTGTAGCATCTTTGCCCCCCTCACCCGGATGGAGGCTGAGATTGTGCAGCAACAAGCACCCCCTTCCTATGGACAGCTTATTGCCCAGGGGGCCATCCCACCTGTAGACGACTTCCCCACAGAGAACCCTAATGATGTGAGTCATTCTTAGAACCCTGGACCTCATGGTGCCAGCCTTGCTTCCCACCTAGCCCTCCTGCCCCTGACTCTGACGTCTGCCTCTTCTCCTTGCAGAACTCTGTGCTGGGAAACCTACGCTCTCTGCTTCAGATCTTACGCCAGGATATGACTCCAGGAGGTACTTCAGGGGGCCGCCGTCGCCAGCGCGGCCGCTCTGTTCGTCGTCTGGTTCGCCGTCTCCGTCGTTGGGGCCTGCTTCCTCGAACCAGTACCCCTGCTCGGGCCCCTGAGACCAGATCCCAGGTCACACCTTCTGTTCCCTCTGAGGCCCTGGACGACAGCACGAGCCAAACCTGTGAGGGTGGGGCAGTAGGGGGGCAAGATGGGGAGCAGGCTCCTCCACTACCCATCAAGACCCCCCTCCCAGCCCCAAGCACACTCCCGGCCCTGGCTGCTGCCCCTGAGCCTCCAGGGCCACTACCCTCAGTGCCTGTAGAATCATCACTGCTGTCTGGAGTTGTCCAGGTCCTACGAGGCCGCCTCCTACCCAGCCTGTGGCCCCCAGGCCCCACTTGGCCCCAAACTGGAACTCACACGACAGTCCTGTCCCCAGAGGATGAGGACGATGTATTGTTAATGCCACTGGCCGAGCCAGAAGTCTGGGTGGCCGAGGCAGAGGATGAACCACTGCTTGCCTGAGGGACTGGAAACGATGGTGTGATCCTCGGAAGCGGTTCAGCTTCCCCACTGATCTAGGTAGCACAGAGAGTCGGTGTCCCTCCAGCAGGGGGGTGTTCCCTGTGTGAGCCTTCCGTGTTGACAAGCAGCTTCACCGTCACCCTCTGCCCAACCTGCTGCTGGCTGTGGTGAGAAAGGTCCCAAAAGGATCACAGGCTCGGACACTCTGCTCTTTCCCACCCAAAAGTGGCCTTAACTACTAGACTGGTTGGCTAGAGACACAGCCCCCAAGGGGAGGGTTTGGCCAGGGTGATGGCTTGGCCAGCCTCCATCCCTGTGGTGCCTGGCCCCCTCAGAGGACACACGTGCTTTTGCCCTTAGCTGCATCATTGTCCAGGAAGTCAAGACAATAAAAATAAAGGAATCATAAATTCCAGCCCTTTGTAAGTCAGCTGTGAGCCTGCCTCCTGCCTCCTGCCTCCGCCCATCTCTGCCTCTCCCCGTGCTGCTCCTCCAGAGACTGGCTCAGCCTTCTGCTCCTGCTCTCTTCCTGTGTTTTCAACTGCCCACCTTTCCCTTTTGTGCTACTTAGAAGGCAGGCAGGACCATTCAGGGAACCCCGAGGAATAGCCTTCTCCATCGTCATTCACCAGGACCCAGCCCTACGCGGGTCAGCACCCAGCCTGATTCAGTACACGCCCATCTCAGAGCCAGCTGAGCCCTGAAGTCAAGAAAGGTTCCAAGTATGGATGATCTCAGAGCACCATTCACAGCAGCAGTCTGTTCCTGGGTAAAACCTGGGAGCCACTGGCTCTCCACCCAGCCAGGCAGGAGATGTGAGGTCTTTACCTGGGCCGGTCAGAGCAGGTAGAGAAGCGGAAGGAAAGGGTTTGAGGTTGTGAAATTCCTGGCGAGACTGACCAAATCCGAGGGGTCTTCCTGGAGAAGGACCCAAACTGAATTCTCAGCCATGCTGTCAGCAGTAAGATGAATTCTAATTAGGAGAAGGCTAGACCCAACCTCCGTGAAGCCCAAGGAGTGGTTGGAGCTGGGCATGATGGGTGAGGGATGAGATAGAAGTGTTGGAAGCCTGGCTGATGGCAGAAGCTGCCCCAGAGCTTCAGAGGAAAGTCAGCATGCCCTACAAGTCTGGAAACTGGCTTCCCCGGGCCCACCCCTCTTAGGACCCTCAACGACTTGGATCAGGGAAACCCTAAGCTTTGACCTCACCCCCACCAAAGATCGCTGCCGGCTAGGGATCTTACACTTTTCTTTTTGGGCCCTCTCTCCCACAAAGATAACCCTTGGGCCCTTCCACCAAAGTGCTGCAGCTTTCAGAGTGAGTTCCTGGACAGCCGGGGTTACCCGGCCAAACCCGGGGGCGGGGGAGGGGGGGCGAGGGGGGGCGGAGAACAAGAACAAACGAACAGGAAGTGAAACTGCCTGGTCTCTCAGTGAAGCCACCCTGCTGACTTTAATCTCTCCCGCCTCCCCAGGCCTTTCCTAGGGTATTTGCACCGTGGACAGAGAGTAAAGTGAGAGCACTCCTGGTTGTTTGGGATGCATCAGTATGTTGGAAACACTTGAAAACAAGGGTTGCGGGGGCAGGGCTTGTGGGTCATTGTACTTGTGGGTAGTAGTTTTATCCTGTTCTGGTGCAAGCAGAAACTTTGCTTTTGCCAGCCACAGTGGAACCCCAGGGTTAATGGGAAGGGAAATTGACCTTGCACAGACAATATAAGGAAGCAGATGCACTCACTAAGGTTTCCTTTTTTTTTTTTTTTTTTTAACTTTTAAGACCATCCTAGGCCCACCAAGGGCTGGAATTGCAGGCATGTGACACCATACCAGGTTTGTACAATGCTGGAGATTGAAGCCAGGGGGCCTCATGCCTGGAGGTCTGATTGATGGTTAATCTGGGCTATCAGCTTGCCTAGCTCCTCCAGGGAACCGTGACTAATACATTAGGCACTCACGCTACCAACAGCACAAATTTACTTTGACCAGGACCCAACTGGGAGAAAAGTAGTGTTACTGCTACTGTAGCAAACAACAGACAACCAACTTATAAAAAGAAGGCAGTGGTGTGCACACACACACTCATGCAAAGGAAGCTGAGGCAGGATTGTCGTGAGTCCAACACCAGCCTAAGCTACAGAGCATCGCCATCTCACAAAGTTTCTTTGCTCCCAGTTCTGCAAGTTTTGCTCTCTGATGCTGGTTGGTGCAGGGAGCTGTCTTCAGACTCCAGAAGAGGGTGTCAGGTCTCTTTACAGATGGTTGTGAGGCACCATGTGGTTGCTGGGATTTGAACTCAGGACCTTGGGAAGAGCAGTCAGTGTTCTTAACTGCTGAGCCACCTCTCCAGCCCAGCAGCAGACATTTCTAACCCCACCCCCCCTCAGTGCAGTGGAGAAGGCTGTTCAGTGAAACCCATGCTGCTCCTGTGGCCCGAGACTGGCATGAAGCGGCAATATTCCCAGGGGAAGCTTGCCAGGGCTGCAGCTTTCGGTTCCGTCTTACATAGCATCAGAGAAGCGGCTCCAAGCACCTTTGCTTTGCCGGTAAGTAAAGGTTGCATCAGTAGGGTGTCAGAATGAGTTTAGTTTTGAGATAGGATCTTACTGGATAAGCCAGGCGTGGTCTCTCAACTCCACAATCTGCCTGGAGCCTCTAGAATCGCAGATCTCCGCCGATTGGTTGAGTCTGTGTTTACCACTGAGCTATATTGCCAATCCTGCTTTCCAAATATTTCTAAACAGATCTCAGCTACCTCTTTAGGGTGTCTTCTGAGTTTAGTTTTGAGAAAGGAGCTTACTGGATAGACTCTTTGGGATTTGAACGACCCTTTCACAGGGGTTACCTAAGACCATAGGAAAATATGGATATTTACACTATAATTCATAACGGTAGCAAAATTACAGGTAAAGTTAGGAAACAGCAATGAAAATAATTTTATGGTTGTGGGTCACCACAACAAGATAACTGTATAAAGCATTGCAGCATTAGGAAGGTTGAGAACCACTGGCCTAGAGAGATTGGAGATGTGCTACCATCGGTGACTAACTACAACTTAAACTTCAAAGACAGCTCTGGAGGGCTAAAGAGTGGCTCAGAGGTTTAGAGCACTGACAGCTCTTCTCAAGGTTCTAAGTTCAAATCCCAGCAACCACATCATAGCTCACAACCATCCAGAATGTGATCTGACTCCCTTTCTGGAGTGTCTGAAGACAGCTACAGGGTACTCACACATAAGAAATAAATAAATCTTAAAAAAAAAAAAAAAAAGCCAGGCGATGGTGGCGCATGCCTTTAATCCCAGCACTTGGGAGGCAGAGACAGGCGGATTTCTGAGTTCGAGGCCAGCCTGGTCTACAGAGTGAGTTCCAGGACAGCCAAGACTACACAGAGAAACCCTATCTCGAAAAACCAAAAAAAAAAAAAAAAAAAAAAAGAAAGAAAGAAAGAAAGAAAGAAACAGAGCAGGACAAGTATCTCAGTGGTATCAGGTTTATTTTACATGCATAATGTCCTGGATTTGATCCCCAGAACTTCAAAAAGTAATACAATTATAAAAGATAAGAAATAGGGCTGGTGAGGTAGCTCACTGGGGAAAGACACTTGCTACCAGGCCTGAGTTCAATGCTCACACCCCACAGAGAAGGAGGAGAAAGGAACTCCCAAGTTGTCCTCTGACCTAGATCCACATGAGTGTAGCTATATGTGTGTTCACACACATACAAAATAAAATAAAATAAAATAAAAATAAAAATAAAGGCAAAAAAAAAAAATCCAGATGTGTCAAACCCCAGCACTTTTGTCTTCTGGTTGAGGCAAAAGGATCACTATGAGTTCAAGGACAGCCTGAGGAGCAGAGTTCCAGCATTGCTAAGGTAAGATTCTGTCTCAAACACACACACACACACACACACACACACACACACACACGCACACAGGCACACATGCACGCACGCACGTTGGGAGAGGGATGGCAAAAGGTTCCTCAGAGGTTAAGAGTGTTTGCTGCTCTTCCAGAGGACCTGAGTGTGCACGCAGATCACAGTTGCCAACAGCCCGAGGTCCACTGGATTTGACACCTTCTGGCCTCTGTAGGCACCTACATATATGTGGCTCACACGCTATACACACAAATCGAAAATATAAGATTTTCCGCCTGGCGTTGGTGGTGCACGCCTTTAATCCCAGATAGTGGGAGGCAGAGGCAGACGGATTTCTGAGTTCGAGGCCAGCCTGGTCTACAGAGTGAGTTCCAGGACAGCCGGAACTATACAGAGAAACCCTATCTCGAAAAACAAAAACAAAAACAAAAAAAAAAAAAAAAAAAAAAAAAAAAGGATTTTCCAAAAGGTGCTGGGTGGGTGACCGTGTTGGTGGTGGTACATGCCCTTTAATCTCATCACTCAGGAGGCAGAGGCAGGCAGATCTCTTGAGTTTGAGGCCAGCCTGGTCTACAGAGTTCCAGGACAGCCAGGGACGTGCAAAGGCTAAAGACCACTCATAGAAACCTATGGCTACCAAGGTCACTGCTCCGAGTATACATCTGTTACAGAATATACTCCATAGAGCAAACTTTTGAATAAAATAAGTATCACATTCGTTGCACTTGTCAAAGTGACACCGGGAAGAAGAAACCTAAATTGGGGGACCAGCTCTGCCAGATTAGGCGACGGCCATGTCTGTGGGGCATTTTCTTGATTACTGGTTGGTGTGGGGTCCTGGCCCACTGTAGGCAGTGCTGTTCTGGGCGAGGGCCCTGAACTATAGAAGAAAGGTAGCCGAGTAGTGCCGAGCTTGGCATGATTTCCGGCCAAGCTCCTTTCTTGTGTTCCCGCCTCAGGCTTCCCCTGATGATGCCCTGTAACCTGTCAGCCGAACAGAACAAACCCTTCCCTTCCGAGCTTGTTTCTGGGTTTTATCACAGCAGTAGAGACAAAGCAGAACAAAGGGCTGTGAGTGGAAACTGAGGGGTCCCCAGAGTTGAGTGCGTGAGTTCTGCTGGCCCCTTCAGAGCCTCCTCAGGGGCCGATCTCCAGAGCAGTGGCATCACACACATTCCGGGATTACTTGTAGTTTCTGCCCTGGGAGTTCGCTGAGAATGGCAAAATATATCGCCAATAAAAGAAAGTCGCGGATATTTAAGAGAAAGCAAGCAACTTTGTCTAGCAATGGTGGGTTGTCTCGGCATTGGGGATATAAAGGTGGGAATCATACACTGTGACACTTTGCAAGAGTGCTCCGGGGACAAGCCACCCACCGACCCTGCTAAGCCTTAGTCATGAAAAGGCAGCGTTAACATGGGCAAGTACTTGGCAAAACAGGGTGAAGCAGAGAGGCACCGGGGTGCTTCGGAGGCTGACAATGGAACCTCGGAGAAAAGGAAGGGCAGACCAGGAACGGGGAAGGGGCTGCGGGTTCTGCCTTTGTATAGATTAACCCCGCCTGTGCCGACCTAGGGGAGAGCGAATGTGGAGGCAAATGGAGCCGCACAAAGAGGCTTCCTTCCTCAGAGCGCTCCTCTGCCTGCGGACTTTTGTAGCTCTTACTCCAGAAGAGGCAGAGTGACGGACCTGGACAGCGGAGCGCCCATTCCCCCCCCCCCCCCCGCTTCGTCCGTCATCCCTTGATTCAGCTCTGTCTTTCCAGTTCGCCTTCAGTCCGTCTGTCGCACTCTTAAGCCACTGAGCGCCCACCCAGAGCCGGACGGTGGGGTGGCGGCTGGCCGGAAACCACAGACAAGGTTTATAGCCTTGGACCCCGGAGCCAAAGTCCTCT
This sequence comes from Apodemus agrarius, assembly GCA_964023405.1. Classification (NCBI taxonomy): domain Eukaryota; kingdom Metazoa; phylum Chordata; class Mammalia; order Rodentia; family Muridae; genus Apodemus; species Apodemus agrarius. The sequence goes on along the minus strand of OZ030013.1, from coordinate 72,548,453 downwards.
GGCTCTCGGGGGTCCCTGCCACTCTCAACTCCTTTATCCCCAGCCCCCTGCCTCCACACTGCCCTCTGAAACCACCTTCTGTTCTGCCCGTGTGCCAAGCTGTGCCTCTGCGGTTGAGTATGCTCCCAGAGGGAAGTGACACAAAGAAAAAGGAGGGAGACAGAAGGAGGGAATCCCGCTTACATCACTGCTCATTAGCATATGTGACCTCATCAGGAGGCGGGACAACTTCCCCAGGTGTCTGGAACCCGAAGGGGGGGGTGAGGGATGGAGGGGGGGGCAGTATTTAAAGGGAAAAGCTGACAGTGCTGCTGAGAGAGGAACCGGTGCTCTGAGCCGCCGGGGCTGCACTTGCACACGCACGCCGATGCACGCGGACCTTGACACCGACATGGACACGGACGCAGAAACCGTAGCACTTTGTTCTTCCAGCAGCCGCCAGGCCTCCCCACCAGGGACGCCCACACCAGGTGAGGGCTAAGGGGAGTGGGACGTGGCTGAAGCTGTGGGTGGGGGAGCTGAAGCTTTGGTGGGAAGGTCTGGGCAGGGTCCAACGAGAGGGGAAGCGCAAATGCGGCCACGGAGACCCCTGCACTTTTGAGGTCCGGACAGCCAAGGGGAAAGGGGAAAGCTGCCAAGGTGCCCCTCCCCCAACGCTCCCAGGGCTTTGCCAGGGAAACTGGCACTTGGCCCCTAGGTGAACCTCATCCCCGTTAGGCAGAGACTGCCAGCATGGAAGGGGGAAGAAAAGAAGCAACCCACAAACCTAGGAATCCCCCGCTAAGGGGGCTTCCCTGGGGACCTGTTGTAAGGGCTTCTTCTAGCTCCATCTTTGGCTGCCTGCCAAATATTGATCCTGTGCTATTTATAGCCTCGCCCCATCCCCCTTTGTTGTGTCTGTTGTTGTTCCTCTAGTTACCCCAACCCTGAATTGTCATCCTCCTCACACACGCTCCGCCGCTAGCTCCCCACGAACACAACATTCTCTCCCACTCGCCAGGACAGGCAAGGATCCAGGAGGGATTCTCTCTCACACACAAACACACTCACATGCGATGCTCTCCTACCTACCTACGGAACACAGGAAACAGTACACTCCCCTCGCTAGCCCTCCTCCCCCAGACCTAGGAATAAGGCCCCTGCGGAAGTTTCTGATTCTGCCTACACCTACTAGTCTGGGGACTGAGGTGCGGGAAGAAACAGGAGGCAGGGCCCATTGGTGGAAAGATACAGCTTCCCAACCCACTAGGCCTAGTGTAGGGGTGTGCCTACGACAGTGTAAGGTGTGAGTGGTGTGTAGCCCTGTACACAGTGACACAAGTTTTGAACGTGCTGTGGCTAGGACCGACATGGGGAACTATCACACGGGCTCCTTGAAAGTTCATCGCTTGGAATTTCAGGGGAATTTTAGGACAATGAGGCTAGAGTAATGACTCTCAGTTCTTTGGGGGTCATGGTCTTTAGCTGGGTGTACCTGGGCCTCTGAAGAAGCGGCAGCCCGAATTAACCCATCAGATGTCTAGATGTACCTCACCCCCGGCTTCCTTTTCTCCCCTTCTCTAGAAGCAGATACTACACTTCTGAAACAGAAGCCAGAGAAACTGTTGGCAGAGTTGGACCGGAGTGGGCCACCTCCTGCTCCTGGGGTCCCCAGACGAAGAGGCAGTATGCCTGTGCCCTACAAACACCAGCTGCGGCGGGCCCAGGCTGTAGATGAACTCGACTGGCCACCTCAGGCTTCCTCCTCCGGCTCCTCTGACTCACTGGGCTCAGGGGAGGCAGCCCTTGCCCAAAAAGATGGCGTCTTTAAGGTCATGCTCGTGGGGGAGAGTGGCGTGGGCAAGAGCACTCTAGCAGGCACTTTTGGAGGTCTCCAGGGAGACAACGCTCATGAGATGGAGAACTCAGGTATTTGGGGACACCCCGGAGGGCTCTAGTCAGATACGACCGTGTTTGTGTGGTGAACGGTCCCTGGAGGACAGAATCTAAGAGAAATGTCTCCAGTGCTTTCTATGAAGCATCATCCCCGGAGGAGATTCCCCAGTGTCGGGAGGTGTTCCTGGATACCAGGTCTCACACACCAGGCTGGGGAACCTCCTCACGCTTTGTCCCTTCTTTCCCAACAGAGGACACCTATGAGAGACGGATCATAGTGGACAAAGAAGAAGTGACTTTAATTGTTTATGACATCTGGGAGCAGGTGAGGACTAAGATGTGCCTGTGACTCTGCAGGGACTGGGGAAGGGCAGTCTGGCTGAAGCTGCTGGCGGAAACCAACCGTCCTGGCTGCAACCGTGGCTGGCAATGACTCTGCATTACCACATCTCAAGGAGAAAAGGCCCACCTCGGCGAGCCTGTCAGGACTCACGGTTTGGGATGCACACTGATTACCTAGGACCTTTCGGCTCACACATTAGTTAGAATCTGAATTGAACAAACCCTTCAGCTTCAAGTCAGGTTAAATACACAGAAACTGACCGCCCCATTCATCAGTCTGAAAGCAGTGTGAACGGACAAGAGCTCTCTATGGCATCAGCAAAGGGAGGGGAGTGCCGGGGCTTCTGAACACGCGGACATAAGAGTCCTATGTAGAAAGAAGAGGCTACATTCTCTTACTTTGTACATTTTCTTTCTGGTTCTTTATTTTTGGCAGACACGGTCTCACACTGTAGCTCACACTGGCTTGGACCTCACACACTCCCTCTGCCGTAGCCTGCTGTGTGAGGGGTTAGAGGCTCACCACATGCAGGGAGCTGAACTCAGGCCTGTGTGCATACTAGGCAGGGTTCTGACCAGTGTGCTTCATCCCAGCCCTTCCATACTCCCGACTAACAGTCTTCTAGGTCTAGGAAAGTAGATGGTTAACCTACTATGAGATCCTACTTCTCCAATTCTCCCACGTGGGATTCACATAACCAACTCCTCCATCCTCCACAAGGCCCCTGAGCGTTGAAATTCTGCCATTAACTAGCTCCCAGTCCTGAGCAAGCGGCCTCTCTCTCACAGTCGGTCCCTGGTGGCTGAGATACAGGTCTAGGCCGTCTCAATGCCTCTAGCCTTAGCGTTTCGTGGTTCTCTGGTCATCTGCAGGGAGATGCAGGAGGATGGCTGCAGGACCACTGCCTTCAGACGGGGGATGCCTTTCTCATCGTCTTCTCAGTCACAGACCGACGAAGCTTCTCCAAAGTTCCAGAAACCCTTCTTCGGCTCCGGGCTGGGAGGCCCCACCACGACCTACCTGTTATCCTTGTCGGAAATAAGAGTGACCTGGCCCGCTCTCGGGAGGTATCACTGGAGGGTGTGTATCCTGAACCCATTCTGTACTTGAAATCTCCAGGAGCCCTTTTAACCCCAACTGGAGCGTGAGTCCCTGGCGGGTCAGGGAAGGACCCCACTACCCAGCTAATGAGGTCCTTCATAGCCTTCACTGCTCCTCCTGGGCATCTTGTCCACCCTTTCGCACCTCTACCCTAGAATCCCAGCCCAGTTCTAAGTTGGGATTCGGTGGTCCCTCCCCTATTTCCCGCCCCACCTGCGCGAGCCCACCCTAGTCACGGTCAAAGCTGCTTAGCAGGCGCCCGAGCTGCTGTTCCCTTCCTGCAGAGGGTCGCCATCTGGCTGGGACGCTGAGCTGCAAGCACATCGAGACGTCGGCCGCTCTCCACCACAACACTCGGGAGCTCTTCGAAGGCGCTGTGCGTCAGATCAGGCTGCGGCGGGGCCGGGGTCATGCCGGGGGCCAGCGACCCGAGCCTAGCAGCCCCGACGGCCCCGCACCGCCCACGCGCCGTGAGAGCCTCACCAAGAAAGCTAAGCGCTTCCTCGCCAACCTGGTGCCGCGCAACGCCAAGTTCTTCAAGCAACGCTCCAGGTCGTGTCACGACCTCTCTGTGCTCTGAGCCACGGTCGCCATGGTCACTGCAGTCGCCATGGTCACCGTGCCCTCCGCTCGCCCCCTCACCCTACTCCAGTCCGTCTAGGAAACCAAAAATACCCAGGATGCCCTGGTGTGAGTGGGAGGCGGGGCCGGGTAGCTGGTAAGTCCACCACCGCCGCCACCACCACCTCTCCTGGTCTGAACAGCCGACCACTCACAGCGCCTCAAGACCTGCAAGTCAGGGAAGAAATCCGTGCTGCAAGGTATTTTTTTATTGTTATTATTAACTTGCAAGAAGCCACCTCTCCCGGAAAGAGACTCCAAAAGCTAGAGCCAGAAAAGTGCTTTGTAGCCTCCTGGATGGAGCTGACCTCCTTGGTACTCTGAACATGCCTTACCTTTAAGAGATATTTAAAGGTAATAACCCAGAAATGACTTTTCCAGAGATAACTGAAAACGTCCTCTTATCCTCTGTCCTGGTCCACTTTGCCCTTAAGAAGTTCTTAAAAGAAAGGGCTGGAAGTTATTCTTGAAATTGGACTCTGACTTACCATGTTCGTATGGCACGTTTCCTTTAAGGTTATTGAAGTGAAGATGTGGGCCGACTCTCTGCATTTAGATGCCCCAAGGTAGAGCTGAGTGCTGGCAACCCCTTTGCCCAGGGGCTGGGGGGCACCAGCAAGGGCCACCCATTCTCCTTTCCAATAAAATTTTTTTTCTATTGCACTCTGTGTATCTTGGCTTTCTGTTCTGGTGGTTCCCAGAGAAGGAGATGGGAAGGCAAGCTTCTGCTGCAGGCAGGAGAACTTGGGAGAGCCTGGAAGCAAGGACTGGACATCCTTAGGAAGATCTGGAGCTAGCTTGGCCCTAGGACAGGCGCTCAACAAATAGTAAGACGACAGATCTGGAGAGGAACAGACCCAGAGGTGATCTGGCAGAGTCCCAGGCTCCAGGTCTGTGTCCCGTCTCTTTATCCTCCTCATCCTGTAGGAACCAGGAGGAGAGTTCCAGAGTCACTCTGCTTTGACTTGGGCTAGTTCAAGGTGCAGACTGTGTCCCCCCCAGGGATGCCCGTTACCTAGGGCATGCTAGGGTGGGCTCTTGTCTTCCCTGGCAGGGCCCCACAGCTCCTCCAGCTGTCACCTGCAAAGCCCGTGTGAGAACTGAAGCTGTCATTGCCTCCCCTGGGGACACCCACGCCTGCTGCTGCCTGAGCCATGAGTTTGAACAAAGAGAGCAGAGGCAGAAGCTCACCTCACCTCTAGACATTTAGTTCAGCTACCCGAGTGCTGGAGAGCCAGGCCTCCAACCCACCAACACTCAGCGTCCTACAGCCTGGTAAAGAGAGGCGAGGCGCTTCCTAAGTCCTGGGTAGGTAGGGAACAGGGCTGCCCAGCAGAGGATGGGGTGGAAAATGCAAATAAGGGAGTTATCCTTAGGAATAGATTTAATTTCGTTAATTCCTTAGAGACCTTATAAGGCATCGCTGTCTGCTTTACAGTCAAGAAACCTTTGCAGTAGCTTGCCTGCAGGTACCCAGTAAACAGCAAGACAGAGATTCTATGCATCATGTGCTTTAACTCTGCAGTTCAGCACAGATGAGATAGACCCGTAGCAGAGAAGATGCAGGGATAGAGCGGGCAGAGCCGTGTGCGATGGCCGGGGTGAAAGGCAGGGATGTCTCCTGGCTGGAGTGCAGTAAGAAGGCCTGTGACTCCTGCGCATAGAGCAGTGAAGATGTAAACATGCAGAAAACCACGCAGGGCCAATAAGGGACCAGATGGTTGTGCATTTGGATGGAAACCTCAGGGACACGAAGAGCAGGGTAAGAGAGGAGCACGGGAAAGATTTGGAGCCCAACCACAAAGGACCTTAAATGTCAGCAAAGGAGTTGGTGCCTAACTGCAGGAAGTGAGTCACCGAAGGCCTCTGCATGTGTAACACGTTAGCAATGGTCCTTTGAGACTAGGGGGCTGGTAGAGCCGTCCCTGGACCGGGACAGCAGTGAGTGGTAAGAGCCATGGAACTGTGTTCAGGAGCTAGGACCAGTGACTCACATGGAGGGGACGCTGGACCACCCTAAGAGGTGGCATTGGAAAGCACAAGAAGCCAGGGCTGGAAGGTCAGAACTCGTGGACTTGGTCCAGCACTCAGGAGACTGAACAGGAGGATCATGAGTTCAAACCTAGCCCAAGCTACATGGAGCCGAGGGTTGTCTAGTATTCCCAGTCCCCTTGCCCCCACCTCTCAAGTGCTTCCGTTACAGGTGTTGACTACCATGCCTGGCTTCATGGGTGCTGTGGACGGAACCTTGGCCTCCTGCATGCTAGGCATCCCCAGACTTGGCTTTTTGGTTTTGTTTTTAAATTATTTTTTTAAATCGGAACTGGAGAAATGGCTCAGTAGTTAAGAGCACTAGCTGTTCTTTCAGAGGACTTAGGTTTTGATTCCCGGGACCCACATGGCAGCTCAAAACTGTAACGCCAGCTCCAGAGGATTCGACACTTTTGTTTTGTTTTGTTTTGTTTTGTTTTGTTTTGTTTTGTTTTGTTTTGTTTTGTTTGAGACAGGGTTTCTCTGTGTAGTCCTGGCTGTCCTGGAGCTCACTCTGTAGACCCGGCTGGCCTCGAACTCAGAAATCCGCCTGCCTCTGCCTCCCAAGTGCTGGGATTAAAGGCGTGCGCCACCACCGCCCCGCGACACTTTTGTCTGGGCTTTGTAGGCACCAGACATGTAGTCAGTACACAGATGTACACTACAGGAAAAACACCCATACAATAATAAACAAAATAATAAGCTAATAAAACTTAATTCGTAGCCGGGCGGTGGTGGCGCACGCCTGTAATCCCAGCACTTGGGAGGCAGAGGCAGGCGGATTTCTGAGTTCGAGGCCAGCCGGGTCTACAGAGTGAGCTCCAGGACAGCCAGGACTACACAGAGAAACCCTGTCTCGAAAAACCAAAAAAAAAAAAAAAAAAAAAAAACACCTTAATTCATTTACTTGTATGTTGGGTATAAGCAAGCCACAGTGCGCATAAGAGTACAGCTCGCAGGGGCTGCTGTTCCCCTTCCGCCGTAAGGGTCCTGGGGATGGACCTCTGCTTGTCAGGTTGCAGCATGAGCTGTCTCACCCGGTTTTGCTTTTGGAGACAGGGTCTCAACTGCACCCCAGGGTGTACTTCTGTCAATCCTCTTGTCTTGCCCTCTGTGGACTGCAAGTATAAACCGCCACATCTGGTTTTGAACTGCTTTTTAATATTTATTCTTATTTTCTGTATATGGGTGTTTTGCCCAAATATATATGTCAGTACATTATGTGCATGTGGAGTCCACAAGAGGGCATTGGATGCCCCGAACTGGGGTTAGAGACTGTTGTAAGGCATGCGGGTGCTAATGACTGGGTTCTCTGCAAGAGTAACCAGTGCTTTTAACTAGTGAGTCATCTCGCCAGCCTCCCGGCTTTGGATTTCAATGGGATTTATTGCTTGTTCAGAGGCCAAATAAGAATCAAACTGGTCATGAAATTGCATGCCTGCAGCCCCCAAACTTGAAAGGTATCCCTGTCTCAACCACAACACAACAACAAAATAATAATAATTTAAAATAAACTGTTAAATTGGGTATTGTGGTGCGTATGTCTAATGCCAGCACTCAGGAAGCAGAGGAAGGTATATCTCTGTAAGTTCAAGGCCAGCCTGCTCTGAGTGTAGGTTCCAGGTCAGCTAGGGCTACATAGTCAGACCCTGGCTCAGGGCTAGAGAGATGGCTCAGCAGTTAAGAGGCTCAGAAGTGTCTTTAACTCCAATTCTAGGGGCTCTGAAACCCTCACACAGACATACACGCAGACAAACATCAATGCACATAAATAAATAGGTAATTAAAAAAAATACAGGTGGTGGTGGTGCAAGCCTCTAATCCCAGGACTCAAGAGGTAGAGGTGGGCAGATCGCTGAGCTCAAGGCTAGGCTGGTCTATAGAATGAGTGCCAGGACAGCCAGGGCTACACAGAGACAGAGAAAACACTGTCTAAAAAAAAATGCTTTTTAATTTATTAAATCATATAAAAATTAAATCAATGTTACAGAGAAAGAGGGACCAAGGAGAACCCTGGGCACAGATAGATGCGGAAGGCAGAAAGGCTGTTGCCACAGAGCTAGGACCAACCAAGCACACAGGGTCAGCACCAACGGTTGCCACAGAGCTAGGACCAACAAGCACACAGGGTCAGTACCAACGGTTGCCACAGAGCTAGGACCAACCAAGCACACAGAGTAAGTACCAACGGTTGCTAGACATTCAGAAGGCTAAGGATCAACAAGGGAACCTTTCAGGCTTTGATGCTTCAAGCGTGAGCACTGCCTATTGAAGGCTGTGGCAGGACCTCCCCGCCCCCCGCCCCCCCTCCCCGGGAGATCCACATCGCACAAACCTACCTCCCTCCAACTCAGCCAGGCCCATCAGCCAGGCCCATCTGTGTTCCTTCAGCCGCCTACAGGAAAGAGCTCAGAACAGATAGACACTAAAGCCAGGCTCCCAGCAGCCTTGGGAGAGGTAAGGTCTTCTCTGAGAGCCTGGCCATCTTCCCTCTGCCCAAGGCTAAGTAGAGTTGTTGGCCTGGGCTGAGGTGAACTGTCGCAGCTAGTCTTGGGACCTAAGTTACTTGTGGCTGAGTCAGATGCCCACAGAACTCTTTTTTTTTTTTTTTTTTTTTTTTTTTTTGGTTTTTCGAGACAGGGTTTCTCTGTGTAGCCCTGGCTGTCCTCTGTCCTGGAACTCGCTTTGTAGACCAGGCTGGCCTCGAACTCAGAAATCTGCCTGCCTCTGCTTCCCAAGTGCTGGGATTAAAGGCGTGCGCCACCACCGCCCCCACAGAACTCTTAACCACTGTAGGTAAGTCTTGAAGTCCATGCTCCCTCAGCATCTCCTCCCACTTCTGTAACTATCCAGGCTTCCTTCATACCCAGACCTTGTACACTTTCCCCTGAGGGGCCAAATAATAAGACAATTCTTTGTCAAGAAAGGTATCTTTCCATTTCAGGCCTTTGCTACAGTTGTGACTTTAGGCTCTGTTACATCTTACTCCTCCAGAGACTAGAATAGGGGCTCCCCTCTCCAGAAGGGTGTCAGTCTTGTGGGGAGAATGCCTCTAGGAGTCCCAGGAAACACACGTGTCTTCCATGTTAATCTAGCAGTTTCGATCCGCACTGATCTTAAGTATGTTTTTCTGGGAATTTAATCTCTCTACCACAAATGTCAGGAGACATTTTGATCCTCTCTACTCGTAAGCACACGCAGTGAGCCAGGCCCTGTGCTGGAAGACAGATCTACGCGTGACACAATCTCAGAACCTCAAGGAACTTCCAATTAAAGCTGGAAAGACGGGTGAGATGGAGGCAGTGCCGATACAGATCAAAACCAGCAGCCGCCTGACCACAAGCTGTGGGCTGTGCTCTAGGTGTTATTCCAGGCTTAGGAAATGGACTTAAAAGGACATGCAAGATATGGGTCTACATGCTGAGTTCTGGGACAACTAGAGCTATATAGTAAGAGCCTTTCTCAAACACACACACAGACACATGCACACATGCACACATGCATACACTACATGGCAGATAGATAGATAGATAGATAGATAGATAGATAGATAGATAGATTAAAGAAAGAAAACCATTGGCTGTAATACAACATAGGAAAGTGCATGGAGGAGCTCACCTCATCCCTGTGCAGAAGGCAGTACAGTTTGGGCAGACATCGGTGCCAGGTTGTCTGGAACCCCGACATGCAGACAGAGATATCCTCCTCCTCAGTCCTTTCTTGGCTCGCCGATGGATAAGCCCAAGGAACTTTCCATGAATCTGATTTTTTTTTTCTCTTTTGAACATAGGGTCTGAAACATGCCAGGCGAGTACTCTGCCACTAATCTGGGCCTCCCTTTTTGTTATTAAGAAAAAAAATGACCTAAATAATAATGTTTATTTCTATAATAATAAGGTTTATTTTTATCACATTGGTTTGTGGGGTGTGTGTGTGTGTGTGTGTGCGCACACACACATCCCACGGATACATGCAGAAGCAGAGGATAACTTGTGAGTCTGTTCTCTGTTTCTACCATGTGGTTCTCTGGGATGGAACTCCTGTCACAGGCTTGGTAGCCAACGCCTTACCCACTGGGCCATCTTGCCGCCCCGTATGTGTAGATCTAGCTAGGTTGCCCAGGCTGGCCTTTCACTCACAGTGCGGCCCAGGCAAACTTTGACTTTCCAATCATTCGGTCTCATCCTGCAGTCCTGGGGGTGATTGGTCTGTACCACCGGGCCTGACTTCATTTGAATCCGGATGTGAAGCGTCCACAGCTTGTTGGCTTTGTAAAATTCATGTAGATATGAATTCAGTACTGCCTTGGTGTGCTTTTTGATTAGCACTCAGAAATTTATACTGATCCTATTCAGAAATATTCAGAAACATTCTATATTGTGATAAGTATAAAATGGTAGTCATGAGAACTAAATACAAAGGCAGTGGCAGGGGGTGGGGAGGCTGCAGGGAGGGATGAGGCAAAGGCAGGAAAGTCTGTGGGATCTGCTAGCCACCCTGCCTGACTGGTGAGCCTCCGGCCAGCGAACAGTCCTGTCTCAAAGGTCAAGATGGGTGGACCTGAGAAACAATGCCTGAGGTTGACCTCTGGCTTCCACACATGGGCACACACATGTGCACGCGCGCGCGCGCGCGTGCGCACACACACACACACACACACAAACACACACACACACGGCTGGGGTTGTAGCTCAGTGGTAGAGCACTTATCTAGCATTCACAGGGCTCTGGGCTCTACCCAACACTGGGAGGATTAAAAAAAAAGTAAAAGTAAAAAAATAAAGAAACAAAGTAAAAGAGTGGAGATCTTTAAAATCTGTCAAGTGATTCACAGTGGGATTCGCAGTGGAAGTCCCAGCCCCTTTTCTAGGAGCCAAGAAATGTAATAAAAGCACAGCACTCCTCTGGAAATACAAATGTGCTTCCCAGCACGCAGTCCTGCGGGACACACAGGCAACCCAGTACTGGAGTTGGTGGTTTGGGGGAGTTTCAGGGAAAAGACTAGGAACTGAAGCTTCCATTTGACTGTCCAAATCAGAACTTGTATTTAGACAGAGGACCTGTGCTGATTTAAAATACTTATTGGAAAGAAATTTGCCAGTGTAGGACCAGGTTCTGGGAAGCCACAGGCAGGTACTGTATGATTGTGACAGGTAGGGATCTACTGATAAAAGGATTGTAGCCAAGAGGTGGTGGCGCACGCCTTTGATCCCAGCACCCGGGAGGAAGAGGCAGGTGGGTCTCTGTGAGTTCGAGGCCAGCCTGGTCTACAGAGTGAGTTTCAGGACAGCCATTCAGAGGGACCCTGTCTCAGGAAAGCATAAAGGACTGTGTCAGTAAGTCTAGGCCTCTTCCTTCAAGACAGAACAAAGCTCAGCCACTGGATGCCTGGGTGGGGCTCGCCTTGAATTTTCAAAGCCATCTATTGTGATTTGACTGTGCGGAGCTTTAGTCATAGGATGGTCAGGTTAGTGGGATTTGTTTTCCCACCAACGAGGCTGACTGTACACATACAGAACTTGAGACTTTAACCAGGAACTCATTAATTTTGCATTTCCCGCCCACCCTTCTCCCCTTGTAAATTTTGAGCATTTTCTAAAACGAGAACGAGGTTAGGTGGGAAGTCCACTGAGTAAGCACCCAGAGGAGAGGAATGACAGGAGCAGACTAACACACTCAAACTCTCCGAACTTAGCATCGCATTTAAGGCTCGGAACACACCGACGAAGCAGGCACTGCCATCATTTCCTTTTACAGATGGGGAGTCGGAGGTGAATGCGAGCCCTGAGCTTAGTCAGCTGCTCGTGATAGAGCAGGAACCTGCACCGCGCAGTTCCCCCGGCCTGAGAAGCACAGCCTTCCTAAAACACTGGCGAACATTTGACAAGTGTCTGATTTCCAAGGTCACGGTTTCCCCTTTCTAAGCCCAGCACTGAGTGGCTCCTTTCCAGCCTCCAGGCAGACCCATCCATCTACCCATTGCTCTAAAAACAAACGTGCCTAATGGCTCTGCAGTAACCCCAGCCAAGAACAGATCATCGGGAACAGTCTGCAGAGTACCCAACTTTAAACGTGGTCTTAGATGCCAGGTGGTGGTGATGCACGCCTTCAGTGCCAGCACTCGGGAGGCAGAGGCAGGTGGATCTCTGAATTCAGGGCCAGCCTGGTCTACATAGCAAGTTCCAGGACTTGCCAGGACTACACAGAGAAATCCTGTCTTGAAAAGCAAACAGACAAACACACAAAAAAGTAGTCTTGGAGCTTGTAGCAGGTTTCCCCTCACATCCACTTTCCCACATGATGGAAGGCTGTGGTTAGCTTCACCTCACAGACTCACAGATTCCTCGGTCTGGAAAAGTCTCAAGGCCAAGGCGGCTCTGGATAACTTGGTACAAATGTTGCAAGTGAAGAGAAAGGAAGCTTGGAGCTAGAGGATTCAGGCACACAACTCAGACCAAAATTCCTCCTTGCATCCCGCCTCATCCAGAAGTGCCTTCACCTGGTTGCTATGGAAACGTCAGTCTCTGGTGGATGGCAAGCAGCACTTTAGAAGTATCATAGGCTACCATGGTAACACCAAAAAAACCAGAGATGTATCCTTTCTCCTGGAGGAGAGAGGAATGGATGAAGCTGCTGGGGGAACTGAGCTAGAAAGAGCGTTTTTAGAAAGCCTGCGTCTGACTTTAAAGAAGGAATTAATTCAATAGACATCTCCTGGGTGCAGGGCAAAAGGCAAACAAAAAAGACTTGTATGGCTTCCCCAGACTAAAAGCATTGAAAAATAATTTGCAGAGCTCTAAGTGCAGAATGAATCATGTCATCCCAACACTCGGAGGCTGAGGCAGGGCTCCTGCTGCATGATTGAGGCCAGCCTGGGCTACAGTAAAACCCTACCTCAAAAATCCAAAAGCATCCAGGGAGGCGGCTCAGTGGGAGAGGTCATTCGCCACCACACCTGACAGATTTGAGGCCCAGTGTTGACATAAAGAAAAGAAAGAACTAACTCTCATAAGTTGTCTTCTGACTTACACACATGTGCCTTCCCAACATGTCCATGTGCATACATGCACGCGCGCACACACACACACACACACACACACACACCACAAACAAACTATTGGCTGTCAGTCTAGCTCCATGTTCAGTCAGAGACCATATCTCTCTAGAATAAGGCATGGGATGATAGAACAGGATACTCAATGTCATCTTCCAGTCCACACACACACACACACACACACACACACACACACACAAATAAAACACAGAAAAGGGCTCATGAGGGGAGCTGTAGGTCGTTAATAGCTGCGGGTATAGCTGATGGTGAGGCAGCCATGCTTCTGTAAATGATCCCTCACCCGCCCTCTTTTAAGTAACCCTCACCTTCATTAAACTCATTGGTTTACAAACAAAAAAACAACAAAACTCTCACCACCAACAAAACACAGAATGAGACCAATGATCGCACAATACTAGGAAGAAGCATTAACTCCACCTAGGAAAGTTATGTTCTCACAAGACTGGCTCTTTGACCAACAGAGGACAGAGGGCAGAGGGCTCAGAGCTGGGTACAGCTTAGTGGGTGTAGTGGGTTTGGTCCCATAGACTCCTGTATTTAAATATGCTTGTACCAGAGAGTGGCACTATTAGGAGGTGTGGCCTTGTTGGAGTAGGTATGGCCTAGTTGGAGGGAGTGTGTCACTGTGGCGGTGAGCTTTGAGACCCTCCTCCTAGCTGCCTGGAAGACAGTCTTATTCTGGTTGCCTTCGGAACAAGATGTAGAACTCTCAGCTCCTCCAGCACCCTGTTTGTCTGGACACTGCCATGTTTCCTGCCTTGAGGATAATAGACTGTACCTCTGAACCTGTAAGCCAGCCCCAATTAAATGTCCTTTATAAGAGTTTCCTTGGTCATGGGGTCTCTTCACAGCAATGGAGACCTTAACTAAGACAGTGGGAGAGAGTTTATTATGTGTGATGCCCCACATTAACTCCACATAGGGTGAGGGAGACCTGGGAACTGGTTCAGTAAATAAAAAGCCATTGCTACCAACCCTGAGGATCTGAGTTTGATGTCTGTGGAAGGAGAGAACTGACTCCCCAGGTTTTCCTCTGACCTACACATACACACACACACACACACACACACACACACAATCTTAGCCTGCTCCCACAATGACATAATTCCTCCAGTAAGTCCACACCTACTTCAATAAGGTTACACTTCCTAAAAGTGCCACTCCCCATTGGCCAAACACTCAACACATGAGTCTGTGGGGGCCACATCTATTCAAACCACCACAATAGCAGATGTAGATAAAGGTGACACTTCCCCAGGAACTCTAAGGCATCAGTGGTGTTAATAGACAGGTGAGAGTTAATAGAGGATCTTGAAGCCAGAGCAATTACATTGGAATCAAATTTGCCAACAGATTATGAGGCAAGTCTCTGTCTGTCTGTCTCTGTCAATGGATGAATGGATGGATGGATGGATGGATGGATGGATGGATGGATGGATGGGTGGATGGGTGGATGGATGGATGGATGGATGGATGGATGGATGGATGGATGGATAGATATATAGATAGATAGATAGATAGATAGATAGATAGATAGATAGATAGATAGATAATAGAGACACAGAGATATATTTAGATATAGATATACAGATATATGTCTCACTGGTCAAGTTTTTATTAAATACACGGTTTATTTTAAGTTAACCTCTTCAAATCACTTGGAAGGCAGAAGCAACGAGACCTCTGTAGTTTGAGGCTACGCTGGTCTACACAGTGAGTTCTAGGACAGCCAGGGGTACATAGGGAAACCTTGACTCAAAACAAACAAAAAATGCAGCAAGCTGCAAGCCAGATTTGGTGGCAAACAACTGTAATCCCAGCATTTGAGAAACCTGCACAGATCAGTTGCCACAGATTTAAGGCCAGCCTGAGGTACACAGTGAGTTCTGTGCAAGCTAGGTGTGAGGCCCTGCACACACACACACACACGAAGGAATGCAGTAGAAGCCTGGTTTGGTGAACTGTACCTGTAATTCCAGAACTCAAGAGTCGACTCAGCAGTTAAGATCACTTGCTGCTCTTGCAAAGGACCCCTACGTGTCTTACAATCATATTTAACTCCGGTTTCAGGGGCTCAAAGGCCTCCCTCCTTCTGACCTCTTCAGGTGCCAGGCTCACTCATGGTCCACAGACATACATGTAGGCAAATGCTCATACACATAATCAAAAGTATGTGAAAGCCTTTCCTCCCCAACTTGTTTTTGGATAATGTTTAATCAAAACAATAAGAAGGCAACCTACAACAGAGCCCAAGTCAAGCGAGAAGTCTATTTAGACCTGAGGGTTATTTGGATAATGCTAGCTGTGCTGGGAAAGGATCTGGGTCAGAGTCTCACCGAATCCCTCCCACCGTGCTCAGGTGGGAGAACCGGAGGGAGGTGTCTTCCATCTTAGCCAGGACAGAGACTGTTCATTGCCTGCTTCTCTCTACTCTACCCGCCCCCTACAGAGGGATGAGTAACAGCGCTGAGTCACACAGTGACACCAGCTGTTACGTACTAGACACTGCCACCATATATGGGGTAAAAGTAACCCAAAAGTTGTCTTAAATGTTTCCTTACACCCGTGCTGTCTTCCAGTGAAGTAAGAACAGAGTAAGAGGCGGGGCGGTGGTGGCGCTCCCCTCTAATCCCAGACCCGAGAGGCAGAGGCAGGCAGATCTCTGAGTTTAAGGCCAGCCTGGTCTACAGAGTGAGTTCTAGGACAGCTAGAGCTTCAGAGACAAAACCCTATGTTGAAAAACAAAACGCCAAACAACCAGCCAAACAGAATAGAGGAAGAAAGGCTGAGGTAGAAGACTCAATGTTCAGAAAGGCTAGTAAGTTGGGGATGGGACTATCAAGGAAATCAAAGAGAAATAGGGGCCGTCGGAGAAAGGGAAGGGAAGCATGTTTTGTGAGTATGAGAGTTCGGAAGAGCCAGGCGTTGGTGGCGCACGCCTGTAATCCCAGCACTTGGGAGGCAGAGGCAGGCAGATTTCTGAGTTTGAGGCCAGCCTGGTCTACAGAGTGAGTTCCAGGACAGCCAGGGCTACACAGAGAAACCCTGTCTCGAAAAACCAAAAAAAAAAAAAAAAAAAAGAGAGAGAGAGAGAGAGTTCGGAAGAGTCTAAGCCGGCGGTGAGGCCGGGTTCACAGCCTCAGGATGACTAACAGAAAACAGTCCCCACACCACTCAAGATACATTAGCAGCCAAATCAATAACTAGAGGGGCCTGGGCCATGGCCAGCAGCTCCACCTAAAAATAGAATACCATTCTTTTGTTCCCTCCCCACAGGCCCAAAGAGTAAAGTAAGATGGGACTGAGGGGCGGAAGGGCTGAGGCAGGTAAAACTCCGCCAAGAGTCAGGAGCCAGCGAGTCCACGGCCACCTGTGTCACCAGCCAACCTCCGGTACCTGATGTAGTGTAGAAAGTAAATCCAGAGGCTAACAACCCACAAAACCATCACCCCACCTAGAAGGCTGAGAGCTGACAAATTAAAACCTAGGGGCAATTATCCATATTTTTAGCATGATAAAGTCTTAGCATTCTGTTGCCATAGAGATCAGTAAAGAATGGAGGCTCTCCAAAGAGCCCTGCCCCTGAATTCAGGTCCTCTCCTTTAGGTTGGCTCCTAGGGCGCCCCCCCCCCCAGCTACACTCTGGCATAGCATATAACCCCTGCTATGCCAAGCAGGCAGAGGACTGCACACCTTGACAGACCTCCTCTGGAATACTTGATTCTCTGGAATTTACTTGTCCTAAATCTGTTCTCCCAGGTAGAGCTATATAGAGCAAGGGTAGAGGGAGCTGCTTAATAAACAGTTTTAGGGGGCTGGAGAGATAACTAAGAGATTAAGGGCACTTAACTGCTCTTCCAGGGGACACACACACACACACACACACACACACACACTTTTTTAAAGAGAAAAGGTTGTAGACATCAGGTGCGAAGAGCCCCCGATATACAATGTCCATGCCTTCTTTGGCTATTGAACTGAGATTCCCACAATCCCATAGGTCAAAGGCAGGGCCTAAAGGCAGACTGGGCGTGAGCTCAGAGGCTCCTCTGGATCACAGAACACCAGATGGCAGTGCTGTCACAGCGCCACCTGGTGGGCAGAGGAGGAAGTCAACGTGACCAGAAGGTTCAGAGACAGCTAAGATGATGGAGGGATCTGGGTGGTTGACAATGACATTTGTCCACTTTTCTTCCTGAGGGCTAAGCACAACGAAGAGGATGAAATGATATTTCCAAACTTTGAGGGCCCTAAACCATCAAGGTTTTGGCTCCGAAGTTAACATCAGATAGATGCCCCAACTAAGGCCACACACACGTGGACAACAACCATCTCAGCAGGAGATGCATTTTATAGAAGCTTATGTATGTATGTATGTATGTATGTATGTATGTGTGCATGTATGCATGTATGTAATGTGTGTATGCATGTATTGTGTATGTAATGTGTGTGCACGCATGCATGTATGTAATGTGTGTATGCATGCGTGTGTGTATGTGTGCATGTATGTATGTATGTATGTAATGTGTGTATGTGTGTATGCATGCAGATACCCTGTATAAAATCCAGTGAGAAAAGCTCACAGAGAAGAGAGGAGCAGTTTTAACTGTAAGGATCGAGTCCACAGGAGGTACACACAGGGAATAATGGAGAGCAGCCCCACTCTGTCATCTGACTCGAGGTCAAACGGAGAGCTGGTGAGAAGGGAAAGTGCTCACAGGAAGGGTGATGGCGTCCCACCTTCCACCAAACTCCGGGAAGTCCCCTAAGGCATCCCAGTTGCTTGGTAGAAGAGACAGATCCTATACCTCCCAGCAAGAAGCTGAGCCTACATCAGGTCTCCCAATCCGTAAGTCCATGGTGTTTCTCCTGCAGAGAGCTTGGGTGACGCCCACGTTCCAGTGTCCTTTCTAGTCAGATGTCCTGTAGGTTCTTCTCCAGAACTTATAGGATAAAGGTTAATGTTTTTTTGTTTTGTTTTTTGTTTTTTGAGACAGGGTTTCTCTGTGTAGCCCTGGCTGTCCTGGAACTCACTCTATAGACCAGGTTGGCCTCGAACTCAGAAATCTGCCTGCTTTGGCCTTCCATAAAGGTTAATTTCTTTCTTTTTTTTTTTTTTTTTTTGATTTTTCGAGACAGGGTTTCTCTGTGTAGCCCTGGCTGTCCTGGAACTCACTCTGTAGACCAGGCTGGCCTCGAACTCAGAAATCCGCCTGCCTCTGCCTCCCAAGTGCTGGGATTACAGGCGTGCGCCACCACGCCCGGCTTTAAGGTTAATTTCTTAAGCTGCTGCTCACAGCCTCACCAGAGGGGGAAGAATGAATAGAAGGGGGAGGAAGGATACAGATCTCATGCTCGGCAGAGTCCATTCCCGGAGGGGCGGAGCAGAAGCTCTTCTTGACATCTAAAAACGGTCCCATGAGACTTGGAGAGATGGCTCAGCAATTAAAACCACAGACTTTTCCTCCAGAGGACCTGGGTTCAATTTTCAGCACCACATGGCAGCCTACTATCTAACTCCAGTCTCCAGAGATCCAGTGCCCTTTTATGGCCTCTGTGGGTACTGCACACATGTGGTGCACAGATATATATGCAGGCAAAATGCCTATATGCATAAAATTAACATAAACCTAAACACTAAATACATAAAGTGGCCCCAGTTCTTCAGAGTCACCGTCCTTGTCTTGAGAACGGCACAGCAAGCTACCTCCTAGGGTCCCACTGGGTTTCACCAGGGCCTGCCTTATTGTTTTCCACTGCCTTTTCTCTGTGCCCATTTTACCTGGGTTAAGGAAAACAAAAACAGCTAGAAGGGAAACGAGGGGAGAGAGAGAGAGAGAGAGAGAGAGAGAGAGAGAGAGAGAGAGAGAGAATATGAGGGCATATGTATGCCACAGCTCATATGTAAAGGTCAGAGGTCAACCCTTGGGAGTTAGCTGCGCTGTGAAACAGGAATCAGATCATCATCAGGCTCGTGTGGCAAGTCCTTTCACTGGCTGCGCTATCCTGATGGCTTTAAAAGCCGGGCGTGGTGGCACACGCCTGTAGTCCCAGCACTTGGGAGGCAGAGGCAGGTGGATTTCTGAGTTCGAGGCCAGCCTGGTCTACAGAGTGAGTTTCAGGACAGCCAGGGCTATACAGAGAAACCCTGTCTCGGAAAAAAACAAAACAAAACAAAAGATTGCTTTATTTTATTGTCCCCAAGTGTGTATGTGTGGACATGCATGCATGCATGTGTGCACGCATGCATATGTACAGGTGCTCAGGAAGAGGTCAAAGGTTATCTCTTTTCACCATGAACTCCAGGGACTGAACTCAGGTTGTCTGGCTTGTTAGGGCAAGCATTTTTATCCACTGAGACATCTCACTGGCCCAGACAATGACTCTGTCCAACCTGAGATAATAGTTAACCAGACCATAGTCGGATGGAAACTTGCCCCATCCATCCCATGTATACCCATGTATATGTGTGTGTGTGTGTGTGTATGTATGTATGTATATATTGGTTTTTCGTTTTTCGAGACAGGGTTTCTCTGTGTAGCCCTGGCTGTTCTGGAACTCACTCTGTAGACCAGGCTGGCCTCGAACTCAGAAATCCACCTGCCTCTGCCTCCCAAGTGCTGGGATTACAGGCGTGTGCCACCACGCCCGGCTCCCTTGCATATTCTTCGCGCTTTTGCACCTTGGAAGGTTAAGGATACCAGGTTCCTAGATTTACACTTGGTTAAAGCTCTACTTTTAACGGCTAGAAGAGAAGCTGAGAGAGAGAGAGAGAGAGAGAGAGAGAGAGAGAGAGAGAGAGAGAGACTATGAGAATAACTAAGGAGTAGGTGAGTAAGTGACTTGGTCCCGAGACTGTCACGTCTGGGATGTAAAGAGGCTGGAGAGTGGAAGCATTGGGAAGAAATCACCCAATCAGCAAGGTTCTGAGTTGACTCAGCTAGAACAAAGAGGCAGAGGGAGCACACAGCATCCTTCTGTCCGGGCCCAACCCCTGCCCTTTCCCAATGCTAGTAAGTCTGCCAGTTAGAACCATTTGGGTAAACCAAGCAAAGTGGCAGGGACACTTCCTTCTGCCAGTTTGGCCACAAGCTCCAAATCAAATGTTCTCCTGCTGACACCACATCTGGTCCCTTTGGGGAAAAGTGATGTCTGTGGTACCACCCAGCCGCTCAGTCATACGGCCAGCCCTCATAGCTCTTAACCATGGCGTTCAAACAGGCCTCCCCACAAACAAACACACACGCCAGAGGGCCTTTTCTCTTTAGTTTCCCTTGGTGTGTCCTGGGACTCCTGCTTGTGTGTCAAGTTGTTGACCAAAGAGGCAACTACAGAAGTCTTTCCACATCTGGGTCACACGGAGACCTAGAGACAGCCACTGGCCACTATGGAACCCTTAACCCAGCAGATGGCCCTGTTTGCTCTGGCACTGCCTGTTGTAAGGCAGCATGTGGTACTGACGATTCCTAGGGAGGTGGTATGTGTGACTTCCCTTTACTGGATTCTTCTGAGGTGAGCAAGCCTTATGATAGCACATAGCTTGCCTCGTCTCCCAACCCTTACCTTAACCTTGTAAACAACTAGGGATATATGCTCTCCGGGAGTAAACTAGAAAAAGAGATTTTGTGGCTGGCACCTAGAGCTAATCCTGGAGTCACATGGGGCTAGGAGACTCAGATAACAGACATAAAACCAGTTCTGTTACGGTGTAGGAAGGATGACACACACCCAGCACCAGTCTGTCTCCACTGTCCCCCTACTATACTTTTCAAATGTGTCTGTCTGAGTGTGTGCCAGCTGCGTGTGGTACCCACAGAGATCAGAAAGGGACAGCGAATCCCTGGAGCCAGAGTTACAGGCAGTCGTGAGCCACCTCACATGGGTGCTGGGAACTGAACTCAGGTCTTTTGGAAGAGACTCAAGCTCTCTTAACCACTGAGCCATCTCTTGAGCGCCGAAATACACCGGTTCTATAAAGCTAGAGCAGGGTATATGGTGGTGGCCACCTTTAATCCCAGCTCTTAGGAGGCAGAGGCAGGCAGATCTCTGTGAGTTCAAGACCAGCCTGGACTATGAATTGTGCAAGCCAGCCAAGGCTACTTAGTGGGCTCTTGTCTCAAAATGGAGGGAGGGCTGGAGAGATGACTCGGAGGTGAAGCGCACCCCTCCCCCACCCCCCACATCCCCGTTCTAGTTGTGTCTCCAGGGGTCTCATCTGCCTCCCCCTTCGTGGAGCTCCCACGGGCCTCTCTGCCCCTGTTGCTAGTTAGTGCAGCTGGCAGTCTCTGTGGACCACCCTTCATAAGCGCTGGCCTTTTCCAACCATCTGAAGAAGACTGCCAACGATGTTTCACAAGGTGCGAGGCTCCTAACCCCGAGTGTCGCTGAGCAGAGAACGAACGCGGGCAAGGAAGCAATCTGTGCTCTTGACCATCCAGCCAAGTTTTGAGGAGCTGGATCTCTCGACTAAGTGACTCACAGAAGCAAGAAAACAGCCTCAGAGGAAGAGATCAGCACATGAGCTCCTGATGTTAGCCATCAGCTGCTGATATCTATTCCGCTGACCTTCCTTCTCAGGAGAGGGAAAACTGACTTTAGGTCTGAGGTAAAGTGACCTTCTATTGTTCCCAGGTTACTGACGATACACAGATTACCACCACTACACTGTCCACCTCCTGTTCCCCCTCCCACTCTAAAAGCACGGCCCTTGGGTGTGTAGGTGCCCGGCAGAGTTTACTAAGATGGAGCCTTTGCTAATAGTCACTGGACATAATGCATAAGCAGAGAAAAGAGGATACACAGAACATTCGAACTGATGATCTGTAACTGCTCTGAAACCTGCTTCCAGGAGGGAGCTGGGAAATGTCATCTCTTTTTGTGATGTGTGCTTTCCTTGTTTGTTTGTTTAAGATTTTCATTTTATGTGCCTGGGTGTTTTGCTTGCATGCATGTCCGCACACCACTTTATGCAGTGCCCAGGAAACCTGTAGCTTTAATATTTTCAAATCCTATTTTTAGTGATGGTTCTTAAACGCTTTAACCTCCCCTGTAGCCCACCACCCACCCGAGGCAGTAGAAAAGAAAGGATATGGGGGATGTGTTTAGAAAGGTTCTTTGGAGCAACTCCCATATGTGTTGTCTGGAAATGGGCACTTCCGTTCACAGGACAGCAGGCAGCGGAGGCTTGATCCACTCGCAAACGCTTCACGGCTACACCAGCAGTCCAGTCCGGTAGAGCCAGGTTAGCAACAGCGGGGACATAATGTGTCCTTTCACATGTTTGCTTTAACAGAACATCCTCTTTCCTGTGTCTGCGTCAGTGAGCATTCCTTCACCACTCTGCCTTACTCTTTCACCTGTGTCCACACTTCAGGAAGACACGCCTTCACGTGTCCACCCCAGCCAGGCACCATCCGACCGACTTTCCAAAGAACCCTTAAGTTTCCACTTCACACCCCCCCTTCTGTTTAAGAATTGTCCTTTTCTCTCTCTTTTTTTTTTTTTGTGTTTTTTTTTTTTGTTTTTTCGAGACAGGGTTTCTCTGTGTAGTCCTGGCTGTCCTGGAGCTCACTCTGAAGACCAGGCTGGCCTCGAACTCAGAAATCCACCTGCCTCTGCCTCCCAAGTGCTGGGATTAAAGGCGTGCGCCACCAACGCCCGGCTTTGTCCTTTTCTCTAATATCAACAATCTATACACAATAGAAATAATTATAAGAACCATTACATTTTCAATAAGTGGCTTATATACAGTATAGTCAAACAACAGTCTAACAAAATAACCTTAAATGTCTATCAATATACAATGAACAAAAAACCCTAGCCAGGCGTGGTGGCGCACGCCTTTAATCCCAGGCACTTGGGAGACAGAGGCAGGCAGATTTCTGAGTTCAAGGCCAGCCTGGTCTACAGAGTGAGTTCCAGGACAGCCAGGGCTACACAGAGAAACCCTGTCTCAGAAAAACAAAACAAACAAACAAAAACATCTTAAATTTCTATTAATATAAAATAATTAAAGAAAAACTTAAATTTCTATTGCTATATAATAATTAAACAAAAGCCTTAAACATCCATTAATATAGAATAATTAAACAAAAACCTTATATTTCTATCAATATAGATTACAATAATTAAAGAAAAACCTTAAATTTCTATTAATATTTTTTTGTTGTTTTTTTGAGACAGGGTTTCTCTGTGTAGCCCTGGCTGTCCTGGAACTCACTCTGTAGACCAGGCTGGCCTCCAACTCAGAAATCCGCCTGCCTCTGCCTCCCAAGTGCTGGGATTACAGGCGTGTGCCACCACGCCCGGCTATAAATTTTTATCAATAGACAATAATTAAGCAAAGCAAACTAAAACCCTACCAGATAACAACCATAACACATCAAGCAACCAAAATTACCCACCCCAACTTAAGGGACTGGGACAATGGTCTTATTGTTTTCTGATGAATTGGGGTGAAGAATTCCTGTTTTGGGGCCCCACAGAAAAAAATGGTTAATCTGGCCGGGCGTTGGTGGCGCATGCCTTTAATCCCAGCACTTGGGAGGCAGAGGCAGGCAGATTTCTGAGTTCGAGGCCAGCCTGGTCTACAGAGTGAGTTCCAGGACAGCCAGGGCTACACAGAGAAACCCTGTCTGGAAAAACAAAAAAACAAACAAAAAATTGGTTAATCTGAGAAAATCTAGCCATAGTATTCATTGCCCAGTCTCTCTGTTTATCCAGTTGTGTATTGTCTGTCCAGTCTATGTATTGTCTTTGTGATTGGTCACTTGGACTACCCCTTTCTCAGTTGATTTGCATGCCTTTTTTTTTTTTTTTTTTTTTTTTTTTTTTTTTTTTTTTAAGAAATCAGTAGGGCTGGAGAGATGGCTCAACAATTAAGAGCACTGACTGCTCTTCCAAAGGTCCTGAGTTCAATTCCCAGCAACCACATGGTGGCTCACAGTCACTTGTAATGAGATCTACTCTCCTCTTCTGGTGCATCTGAATACAGTAACAGTGTACCCACATATATGAAATAAATACGGCCGATTGGGAAAAGAAATCAGTAATTGAGACAGCCTGTGAATTATTTGGGCTATTTGCTTTGTGAAGACATCCATGTCTCAAGTGATAAGAATTGATCCGATCAGCTGGACGGTGGTGGTGCACGCCTGTAATCCCAGCATTTGGGAGGCAGAGGCAG
Organism: Apodemus agrarius; assembly: GCA_964023405.1. Lineage (NCBI taxonomy): Eukaryota > Metazoa > Chordata > Mammalia > Rodentia > Muridae > Apodemus > Apodemus agrarius. The sequence goes on along the minus strand of OZ030013.1, from coordinate 72,524,222 downwards.
ACAGATTTCTGAGTTCGAGGCCAGCCTGGTCTACAGAGTGAGTTCCAGGACAGCCAGGACTACACAGACAAACCCTGTCTCAAAAAAAAAAAAAAAAAAATTGATCCGATCTAGTCTTTATAGGTTTGTTTAGTATCCATATTTTTTTTTCATTCCCTGTACATACACAAGCATAACCATGTCCCCATCTTAAAACTATTGCAGAGGCTGAAGAGATGGCTCAGTGGTTTAGAGCACTGACTGCTCTTCCGAAGGTCCTGAGTTCAAATCCCAGCAACCACATGGTGGCTCACGACCATCCGTAATGAGATCTGACACCCTCTTCTGGTGTACTACACCAGGCAGCTACAGTGTACTCACATATAATAAATAAATATTAAAAAAAAAACTATTGCAGGTTTCCATTCTAATGTCAACAAAGGAAATCAGAAGGGTGGAGTGGAAACTTAAGGGTTCTTTGGAAAGTCGGTTGGATGGTGTTTTGCTGGGACAAACATGTGAAGGACCGTCTAGTTAAAGTGGACACAGGTGTGAAAGGCTCAAGCAGGCACGGGAGAGAGGATGTTCTGCTAAGGCAAACCCCTGAAAGGACACTCGAGGAACGATTCTTTGCCCATTAGCAAATGTATTGGTCACAAGCCTTACGTTGCATAGTTTCTTTGTTTTTGTTTTTGTCTTTGTCTTATGTAAATAACCCGTTTATTGCAGGCTGGGCAAGTGTCAGATGGTAGGGACTGGCCTTGCACCTCCTTCGGTCTTCTGCTGGCATCACTGTGACTGCGGACGTGGTGTTGTAGGTCCAGGCCCCGCCCGCCACTGTTTTCACGCAGGAACCACAGTGCTGGATGCCAACGGCTCGGCTCCTCATCTTGCTCTTGCCACCGAAGGAGCAAGTGCACTTGGTGTGCCGGCCGATTTCAATTTTCTGGAGGGAGGTACCATAGCGAGTCCCGTATTTCCCAACTGTCCCGACCCTCTCCGTGCGTTTAGACCTGTCGCTGGCACCAAAGCCCAAGCCCGAAGAGCTTACATGCATAGTCGAGCTGCATTTGTTGAGACACCATAGAAAGAAACACACCAAAAACCTTCTGGCGGTGTGCTGCAGTTTCTTGTGGCTTCTGCAGACTCCGACTGATTGGAGGATGCACGTGCTGAGGCAAGGCGAGTGTCTGGAGGGCGTAAACAGGACTCCGCAGAGTGATGGAGGCAGAGCATAGCATGGCTTGCTGGTCCAGCTAGCCCTGCGAGGCTTGTGGGTCTCTCTTCTTCGCTGATCATTGCTTCCCTGAGAGAGGCACAGCCTAGGACCTCTCTTGGTGTTCCTGCCGGTCCCTCCTGCTGACTTGAGCCAAGGCTGAGGCCTGGCTGCCTCTGCTCGGTCTTGTCCCACTGATGCTAATCCAACTCTACTGACCTGGACTGCTGGTGTATCCGTGAAGTGTTTGCCAGTGGGTCAAGCCTCTGCTGTCTGCCAACCTGTGAACTGAACTGCCAATTTCCAAACAACTCAGATGGGAGTTGCTCCAAAGAACCTTTCTAAACAGGCCCACTGCCCCGTGTCCTTTCTCTTCCACCCACCTCTGGTGGGTGGTGGGTTACAAGGAAAGTTAAAGTGTTTAAGAACCATCATTAAAAATTGGATTTGAAAGCCGGGCGTGGTGGCGCACGCCTTTAATCCCAGCACTTGGGAGGCAGAGGCAGGCGGATTTCTGAGTTCGAGGCCAGCCTGGTCTACAGAGTAAGTTCCAGGACAGCCAGAACTATACAGAGAAACCCTGTCTCGAGAAAAAAAAAAAAAAAAAATTGGATTTGAAAACAATGAAAGCAGCCGGGCGGTGGTGGACACACTTGTAATCCCAGCACTCTGGGAGGCAGAGGCAGGCAGATTTCTGAGTTCAAGGCCAGCCTGGTCTACAGAGTGAGTTCCAGGACAGCCAGGACTATACAGAGAAACCCTGTTTGGAAAAAAACCAAATCAAAACAAAAAACAAAAAAACAAAAAAAAAAAAAAACCAGAAAAGAAAACAATGAAAGCTACAGAAGGGGTGTTGGATTCTATAGATCAAAGTCACAGAAGCTTGTGAGCAGCAGCCAGCGGTTCTGACAGCTGAGCCATCTCTCCATCCAAGGCACAAGTTTTCCATAAAAGGAAAAGATACAAGACTAAAGATTAGAATACAGAGCAGCCAGGATGATGCGAATCTGCACTGAGCCCTTCCTCAGGTCCCACCAACCATCAGGGGCTCACTGCAATGTTCTGTCCAATAAGACCAGAGTCTAAATGACCCCGAAGTCATGGTTAAAGCAGGCTTAACCAATCCTACTGCAAGCCTTTCTATCTAACAGACAGCTGAGACTGCTCAGCTCAGCTCAGCTTTTCTATCCAGCTACCATCTTCCCTCCAACTGTCTGTCACAGATCTGTCAAATTAGGAAAAATGAGCCGGGCGGTGGTGGCGCACACCTTTAATCCCAGCACTTGGGAGGCAGAGGCAGGCAGATTTCTGAGTTCGAGGCCAGCCTGGTCTACAGAGTGAGTTCCAGGACAGCCAGGGCTACACAGAGAAACCCTGTCTCGAAAAACCAAAAAAGAAAGAGAGAGAGAGAGAGAGAGAGAGAGAGAGAGAGAGAGAGAGAGAGAGAGAGAAAGGAAGGAAGGAAGGAAGGAAGGAAGGAAGGAAGGAAGGAAGGAAGAAAGAAGAAGAGAAGAGAAGAGAAGAGAAGAGAAGAGAAGAGAAGAGAAGAGAAGAGAAGAGAAGAGAAGAGAAGAGAAAAATAAAAGAGGGGGATGCTGGAGAGAATCTGGCTCAGCAATCAAAAGCATTGGCTGCTCTTCCAGAGGTCCTGGGTTCAATTTCCAGCAACCACATGGTGGCTCACAACCATCTGTAAAGGGATCTGATGCCATCTTCCAGTACACTCACATACTTAAAATAAATAAATAAATTTTAAAAAATCGAAAATTGTTAGTCTAGAATTATCAATACATGCAACACTGTTGAACCTTAAAATATGTATGCTGAGCTTTTAGAAAATTGCCAAAATAAGGGTACATGGTTAACTTAGTCATTGTTCTATTGCTGTGAAAACACCATGACCACAACTCTTATAAAGAACAGCACTTAATTGGAACTGGCTCACAGTTTCAGGGGGTTAGTCCATTCAGACAGACAGGTATGGCCCTGGAGCAGTAGTTGAGAGCTCATAGCTGATCCCAAGATTCAGGCTTAGAGCAAGAGACTGGGCTCTAAACCCCGGGCTCTGAAACCTCAAGCCCTCTCCCCTCGAGTGACTGCCTCCTTCAACAAGGCTCCACCTCCTAAGCCTCAAACAGTTCCATTCCCGGGTGACTAAGCATATGGCTGGCGGCCATTCCCATGCAAACCACCACATACTAAATGATCCATCAGTACAGAATTCTAGAAGATAGTCACAGAAAACATGGACGATTGCCAACGTATGGCACGTAAAGCTGGAAGGAAAGGACTCTAAAAGGCCATAAGGAAACCCGCTAAAGAAATGCTTTCATGGGTGTTTATATATATTAAAATCTATCAAATTGTAGACTTTGACCAGCCTTGGTGGAGCCCACCAGCAGGCAGACCTCTATGAATCTGAAGTAAGCCTGGTCTACACAGCAAGTTTTGGGCCAGTCAGTGCTACATAGTGAGATCCTGTCTTTAAATAAATACATAAATAGAATTTAAAATAGATAACAGAATTTAACGTAGACAGTTTTAACGTATGTCAATTACATATAGCACAATGACACAGGGGCGTAGGGGGGTGGGGGATGATTAGGTTTGGTGGGCATGCCTGTAATCCAGGCACTAAGGAGGCTGAGGCAGGGGGATAGAGAGTTTGAGTCCAGCCCAGGCTACTAGTCCTATACTTTAAAAAGAACAAAAATAAGACTGGTCTTGGTGGTGCGAGCATGGGATCCCAGCACTTGAGAGGTAGAGGCAGGAGGACCAAGAGTTCAGAGTCACCTTCAGTCGCATATGGAATCTGACACTAGCCTGGACTAAATGAGATTCTGTCTCAAAAAAAAAAAAAAAAAAAAAAAAGTAAACAGGGTTGGTAAGCTGGCCCATCCAGTGACTGTGCTTGACAATCAAGCCTGATAACCTGGGTTTGATCTCGGGAACCCACAGAGCAAAGAAAGCTGTCCTCCTCTGACTACAGGTGCATAATGGCAGGCAGGCACACACACACACACACACACACACACACACACACACACTTTTGGTTCCTTTAAAAAACAACCACAGGAATAGGAATGTGCTTTAAAAAGAAAAACCCAACAACAGAGGAATAGAATGTGCTTTCGTTTTGGTCACAGGCATTGTGGTACGGGGCTGAGATTATCCATAGCAGCTGACTATGATTTGCCTCGTGCTCTAGCAGAAATGTGGTTTGGCAACTGCAGATTCTACGATTGTGTGACATTTGGGATTCTGGGGACTTTTCAGAGGATATATATAACTGCTGGGGCTGCCGAGAGGCGGGGGTGGGGGGGTGGGTTGTTTGTTGGCTGTTGTTGGGTGGTGGTTGGTTGCTGCTGGTCTGGGTTTGTTAAGTAGTTGGTTACAAAGAAGAAACAAGAAAGCCCTAAGTGATGTGTCTTCAGGATAAGGTAGAAGGCTCTGGAGTCAGCTGGCTTTGGCCTGCAGCAACTCATCCTTCTAGAGGTCATTTCCTTCACTTGTGGAAAGAAAACATATTTCCTGTGTCACAGAGTGTGACAGTTTGTATCTGCTCAGTTCAGGAAACGGCACTGTTAGAAGGTGTGGTCCTGTTGGAGTAGTTGTAATCTTGTTGGAGTAGGTGTGTCATTGTGGGTGTGAGCTTTAAGACCCTCATCCTAGTTGCCTGGAAGCCAGTACCTGCCAGCAGCCTTCAGATGAAGATGTAGAATTCTCAGCTCCTCCTGCACCATCCCAGCTCTGGTATGCCATGCTCCCACCGTGATGATAATGGACTGAACCTCTGACCCTGTAAGCCAGCCCCAATTAAATGTTGTCCATATAAGAGATGACTTGGCCATGGTGTCTGTTCACACCAATAAAACCCAAACTAAGATACAGAGTTCTTGTGATATGTAATAATTTAATAGAACTTGATGTACAAAGCCATAAATGAAGTATTTATTCTAGGTAGCCCATATAAAAGACACAGATTCCTGGTATTTATTTACAAGCTGTAAGCCTAGATTGGGCAGGCTCTGTGCTGTTCTTACCTATACCCAGATCATATCCTCCTTGATACTTGCTCTTTGAGTCTCACCTGGGTTCACTCAATTCTCAGTCTTTCTGTGCTGCCCAATCACTCTTTTATTAACCAATAGCTTTAAATTGGAGAGCAAAGGTCGGTGAACATGAGAATGCACTGGTCCAGACAGCAACCAGATCTTGGGAATCAAAATTTAGCATTTGGCTGGGCAGTGGTGGCGCACACCTTTAATCTCAGCACTCCGGAGGCAGAGGCAGGCGGATTTCTGAGTTCAAGGCCAGTCTGGTCTACAGAGTGAGTTCCAGGACAGCCAAGACTATACAGAGAAACCCTGTCTCAAAAAAACAAAACAAAAACAAACAAAAAAAGTTAGCATTTGTATATACAGCAACAGACCAACTCCCAACACACAAAAAAAACAAAGCTTAGAGATCATATGGTACCTCACACCTGAGATTCCAGCATACTGGAGGATGAGGAAGGAACATATCCAGAAGTTGGAGCTACTCTGTGCCAGGTGGTGGTAGCACACCCTTTTTTTTTTTTTTTTTTTTTTTTTTTTTTTGGTTTTTCAAGACAGGGTTTCTCTGTGTAGTCCTGGCTGTCCTGGAACTCACTCTGTAGCCCAGGCTGGCCTCGAACTCAGAAATCCACCTGCCTCTGCCTCCCAAGTGCTGGAATTACAGGCGTGTGCCACCACGCCCGGCATTTTTTTTTTTAAAGATTTATTTATTTATTATATGTGAGTACACTGTAGCTATCTTCAGACACTCCAGAAGAGGGTGTTAGATCCCATTACAGATGTTTGTGAGCCACCATGTGGTTGCTGGGAATTGAACTCAGGACCTCTGGAAGAGGTGGCACACCCTTTAATCCCAGCACTCAGGAGGCAGAGGAGACAGAGGCAGGTGGATCTCTGAGTTTGAGGCCATCCTGGTCTACAGAGCCAGTTCCAGGACAGCCAGGGCTATGAAGAGAAACCCTGTACCCACCCCCCATCCCCCAAAAACCCCTAAAAATTAAATAACAAAAAATTGACTGAGCCAGGCGGCAGTGGTGGCGCACGCCTTTAATCCCAGCACTTGGGAGGCAGAGGCAGGCGGATTTCTGAGTTCGAGGCCAGCCTGGTCGACAGAGTGAGTTCCAGGACAGCTAGGGCTACACAGAGAAACCCTGTCTCGGAAAAAAAAAAATTGACTGGCTATATGTGTATATAGATGCTGGCCTGCATATGTGTTGAAGGGGCCTATTCATCCCATTTTGTCTCCACTCAGAAACTAGGCCATAAGCCTCTGCTCCAGCAGCAGACCCCAAATTCCAGGAGCAAGACAATAAAATAGCCCACCTGAGGAACAGCCTAAAGATAGCCACATGAACGGGAGGTATCTTATCCCAGGCCATCTGTGTGGGCGGCCCATCCTGTGGTTAATCATTCATGACACAGGAATGCAGCCCATCTGGGGCAGCACAGCACCCATCAACGAGGGTTTAAATTACCTAACTTTTTTTTCTTTATTTTCTATATTCTTTGTTTACATTCCAAAGGCTTTCCCCTTTCCCAGTTCCCCCCTCACCATTATGTCCCCTAAGTCCTCTTCCCTCCACCCATTCCCCAGTTGTGGCGGCGCACACCGGTAGGATTTGCTGAAGGAGGCAGAGGCAGGAGGGTCACGAGTTCGAGGCCAGCCTGGGCTACACATTTTTTAAAATTACCCAACTTTTAACAATATTATAATAAAATGTTATGTTCCTCTGCTTCTGCATCAGATCTGCCTATCTGAGTTGTTCTGAGGCTAGAAGCTGCAGTCCCCGGTTTAGCACCTCATAGTCAAAACAGCAGGGAAGGGTGGGATTAGGTAAAGTAGCCTTTGTTCCCTCTCGGCAGTAACGGAACCAAAGCAAAAGGGCAGGGAGGCCTTCTCCACTCTTTGTTCTCAGCCCTTGTACCTCTTTCAGAGCGCATGATCACAAGGTAAAAATTTCGCTACAAGTTTGCACATTCAGGTCGTAAATTGAAATTGAAGTTTACAGCCAGAGAATGTTTACATGCGTATCCACTAAAAGTAATTATCTGGGTAAGCATTCATCATTTTTTACAAGCTCTACAGGTTCATGGAGAGTTAAAGACCATAACTAAGCTATCCTTGGTGTTTTGTATAGAAAAACCCCATCAAGATTTTGTCTTCTATCCTTGCACCTATAGTAAATCCTTAGTTCCCTTTCCATGACCTTTGGTTAATGGCTTTACAACCTCTTGGAATGTGCTCTAGGTTTCAGATGCCCCTTTGCTGTCTCGGGAACAATTAACTCACAGCATTTGAAGACTGGCAGAGTTCTCACTGCAGTTTTGACATAAGAAAAGACTTAATAGCAGTCCTTTTATAAAAGAAGCTGGAGTGTCTTTGTCTGGGTGGACATTTTGAAGCAGTGCTAATACCTGCATGCTGGTTGTCTCTGCAGAATAAATGTTATTTGTTCTTGCATACTATTTGAGTCTGGGTTCTCCCTTCAGCAATTCTCAAACCCTAACAGTATCTGTGTACCAGGTGTGCAGTGTGCCCTCCGAGTGGAGCTGGGAATCAAACCCAGGTCTCTCTACTTAGCCCTGAACTGTTTTGGTATTGGCTATGTAGACCAGACTGGTTTCAAACTCACAGAGTTCTGCCTACCTCTGGCTCCTGAGATTCAAGAGGCATACCACTAGTTCAATCACTATTATTGCTCCAGCCCAATTAAAAAAAAAAAAAAATCAAGGACCTCCTCAATTACACAGAAAGTTCAAGGTCATGAGATCCTGTCCAAAACAAACCAAAACCAACCAAACAAACAAAACCCCCAAAATCCCAGGGGTGAGAGTGAGGCAGATCAGTGGGTAAGAGGGCTTGCTTTGCCAGCGTGGGGACCTACATTCAAATCTCCAGCACCTGCTACTCTCTCCTGTGGCTCTCTCATTGGGGGACTAGAGACAGGCAGATCCTGAGAACCCAATGGCCAGCCCACAAGCCTCGCTGACACAGTGAACTTCCTGTTTAACAAGAGACCCTGCATAAAGCAATAAGGTAGGAAGCAGAACAAACCAGCTAGGAAATCTTGCTCAGTGCATATACCACATAGGTCATACAAAACAAAACAAGTTTATCTTCCTAAATAAAATACTTATGACGTCAAGAAGTGCCCGCCTAGCCAAGCACGATGACTCCTATCTATAATCGTAGCACTCTGGAGGCCGAAGCAAGACTGCCAAGGAGTTTGAAGGCAGCCTGGGCTGTACAGCTCGAATCTTAACACATGCACAAGCCTTCTGAGTAAAGGAGCTAAAAGCTGGGGCTAGAACTGGAGCTCAGTTGATGGAGTGTCTGCCCAGCAGGCAAACAGGAAGCCCTAGGTTCTACCCCATCACTGAGGAAAACCAGACATCATGTCCCATGAGCTCAAGCTCTCAATAAGTAGAAGCAGAAGAATCATAAGTTCAAGTCATGGCCAGCTACATAGCAAGTTCAAAGCTACCTTGGGCTATATAAGACTCTGAAAATAGGCTGGGCGTGGTGGCGCACGCCTTTAATCCCAGCACTTGGGAGGCAGAGGCAGGCGGATTTCTGAGTTCGAGGCCAGCCTGGTCTACAGAGTGAGTTCCAGGACAGCCACGACTACACAGAAAAAACCCTGTCTCGAAAAACAAACAAACAAACAAAAAAAAGACTCTGAAAATAAAGGAGCTAGAAGTGTACTTCAGTGTGCTTCTAGTATACATAAGGATCTGGAAGGAACTCTCCCAACCCCAAAAAAAATTTTTTTCATTAAAGTTGATAATCCTATATAAACTATATATATGAAGTTTCCATTCAGAGCAATTTAAACATAGACATAATACAGTCATGCACCACATGACATTTCTGCCAACCATGGATAATATACACTCGAGTGATCCCTGATTATGTTAATAGTTATAAATACACTATGATGTTCCAATGAGTAGGAACTCCTTTGCTGCTAATTGGAATAAATTGGCATGCTGGAAATGGTGGTGCACACCTTTAATCCCAGCACCTGAGAGGCAGAGGCAGGCAGAACTTAGAGTCCAAGACCAGCCTAGTCTATATAGTGAGTTCCTGAACAGCCAGGGCTACATAGGGAAACCCTCTTTTGAAAAACAAACTCATAGTTTTTGTTGTTGTTTTGTTTTGGGGGTGTTTTGTTTGGGGTTTGTTTGGTTAGGTTTTGGTTTTGTCTTTGTTCTGAGGAGACAGTGTCTTACTGTGTTGCCCAGGCTGGGGTACAGTGGCCATTTACAAACACAACCCCACTACTAATTAGAAAGTAAATTTTGAACCATCTTAGCTACTTTTCTGTTGCATGCCAAACATCATGACCAAAACAACTAATAAAAGAGTTTATTGGGGCTCACAGTTTCAGAGGGTTAGTCCATGACTCTCAAGGTGAGGAAGTGTAGTAGAGGAGCAGGAAGGCGGGCCTGGGGCTAGAGCAGTAGCTGAGAGCTTACATCCAGATCCACAAGTTGGAGACAGAGAGAGCTAGCTGGGAATGACCTGGGCTTTTGAAAGCTCAAAGCTCACCCCCAATGACATCCCTCCTCCAATGAAGCCACACCTACTAATCCTTCTCAAGCAGTTCCACCAACTTGGGGCTAAGTATTCAATGGCCTATTGAGGCCATTCTCATTCAAACCACCGCTGACTCATTCCATTTCTGACATGGGCCGGTTTGTCTCTCCTTAGGCAAGTCTGGTGGTCTTTCACTCCCAGAAGTCACCACACTGATGCTGAACTTAGTGTGGTTATCAGTGGCATAATGCATTGCAGCCCTGAACTCCAGGACTCAACTGATCCTCCTCCTTCAGCCTAACCCTCCTGGCCTCACAATTTCACTGGGTTTAGTTAGGTAAAAGCAGTAAAGTTAAATATTATTTGTTTTAAGGTGGTAATTGTCAAGATCTCTCAATGCTCTAACTTATGAGCCAAGATCCCTAATTACAACGGGTGGGTGTTTGGGCTGCATGTATGTGCAGCTTGTGTATGCCCACTGCCTGTGGAGCTCCAAGAGGGCAGCAGATCTGAAACAGGAGTTATGGACAGCTGTGAACACCATGTAGATGCTGGAAATAAACCCAGGTCCTCTGAGAAACCAACAGCTAGGAGTCTTACCTGGTGACCCAGCTCTCCAGCCCTTCAAGGGGCATGAAACCCCATCCACAATGCATGGCAGGCTAGCCTTCCAGCCTCGCCTCAAAAACCACACTGGGCACCCACAGTCATGGCAGCACCTGGACTTTGTCAAATGAGACCACATTGCCAGAGGCAGAGGAATGCTTAAAAACCAATTGGCCACTTTGGGGAGAATGTACCAAATGTTGGAGTTTGAGGGGCAATGGCAGCACCTCTCCTGGGTGAAGTCACTGATCTGGGCAAAACACCTCTAAGGCAGCACGATTAAGATGTGGAACTACCACCTCACAGACTGCAGTTATGTAATGAGCCAAGACTGCTCTCTTAAAAAATAGTCCACAGTTGTCAAACTTAGTGACTCAAACCTTTAATCTTAGAACTCAGAACGCAGAAGCAGGCAGATCTCAAGTCCCAGGCCAGCCAGGGCTTCATAAACTCCATCTCAGTAACAAAAATTAACTTGCTGGTTGGCACCATTTCTACAAAGCCTGTCCCAGTGTTTCTCTCTAAATGGCTTCAGGAATGGAATGTGTGGAAAAGTTAAAAGCTCAGGGAAGAAAAAAAAAAAAAAAAAAAAAAAAAAAAAACAGAAACAACAACAAAAACCCAGAGAAGCTAACATAATAATAGCATAACATAAACTTTCCATTGACCGAGAATTGAGGAAGAAATTCCAATCCCTTCATATCAGCGCAACAGCAGGTCTGGCTCCCTCGCATTGGCAGCCTTCTCAGGCTCCTGGGTATACACTGTCATATAAGATGCAGACAGTGGCAGTGGGTACCAGCCCTACAAGGTTTCTCATGAACTCTGACCCCAAAGGTTCACTCTATTCCTTCAGAGGGTGTGTGTGTGTGTGTGTGTGTGTGTGTGCGTGCGCGCGCGGGCGTGTGCGTGTGTGTGCGCGTGTGTGTGCGTGTCTGACGTTCCACTATTTCCTATATTCTTGACAAAGTACCATAGCAGCTGGACTCCTTTCCAGACCATGGCATGCACTTGTGAGATCCGTCAGAACAATGACTCAAGATACAACTTCCATTGGTTAAAGCCCTACACAGGAGCCAAACTCAAATGTTTCTTAGTAACCCCCAGGAGATGGGCTAACCTCTCCAGGACTCAAGCAAAGACACCTTTGGGAGATGCTCACCACTAACTTTGTTAAATGACTTACAGAAGGAAAGTAAACGGATGGAGAAAAGGCCACTTGTGCTCTCCAGAGATCGATGCCAGCAGGCACCTGATTCACCATCTTGGGCAGAGCCCACAGAGGACAACCCTGACCTCCTTGGAGGACTACTGACTTAAAGGCAGTCTCTTTTCTTGGCTGTTTTGTAGGGCCCCATACCTCCATCCAGAGTAGAGACCCTCCAGACGGCCTCACTCCTGACCTCACTCCTCGGAACCAGATTTCTCTGCTACACTGCTATTCACATCAGACCCCACACGGCCCCCTATTGCAAACGTAAACTGAGTTAATTACCCGGCTGACACTGGTACTGCAGTATTCTGTTCTAAAAAGAACTGCTGGTGCCAACCCTCACTTTCTTAGGTTTTCCAAAACTCCTGGACACTTCAGCTGCCCAATCCCTGCATTTACTACCCCCATAAGTTACTGGCTATTAGAGATGTGTGGGTAGGTAGCAACATTTCAATGTACCAACTTCAAATTTCCCTTCTGCAAAATGGACAACTGGACTGATTATTCTGTGATTTTACTGGAGATGCCTGGCAATCCATCCAAGGAAGGCAGAAGCTAGAGAGCTCTAGTCCTATCCCCCAAGGTGTCTCTTTCCTAGAGAAATCGACAAATGGACCTAATGGACCATACAGAAAAGGCATTCATCCAGAGGTCCTGGGGGCAGGGGTGGGGGTGGGGCTGAAGGGCTTGACACATGGGGACAGAACACAACATAAGCACAACTCAGAACCTCACAGGTTACTACTGATTATTTAGCGCATACTGTGACCGTTCCTAGATTCTTGGAATCTTAGGTCTGAGACCCGGCCCCTTGGGTCTTAGGTAAGGCACAGGCCTCAACAGGCAGGATTTAAGTGAGGTGGAGGAGCCAGGCAGGCAGCAGCAGGGTAAAGCAGCAGAGGCCATAACTTCACTTTATTTCTTTCCTTCTGACACAAACCATCCACACAACAACAGAGCAAGGCAGGGAGAAGGCCGCAGAGCTCATGCTCGCGTTCCCGGGGCCCTTCCACGAGCCTTTCTCTCCTGACCCCTGGGAGGCCGAGGCTGAGCACCTGCTGATGCCGCTTCATCCAGTGCTACTGAGTCGAGTCGAGTCCTCACGCCCTAGCCAGAGGCTTCTGAAGATTGCTGCTGGCTTGTGTCCTCTAATTCTTTTTTTTTTTTTTTTTCTTTTTCTTTTTGGAGACAGGGTCTCACTATTTAGCCCTAGGTGGCCTGAAACTTGCTAGGTAGACCAGGCTAGCCTTGAACTTAAAGAGATCCATCCACCTGCCTCTGGAGTGCTGGGATGATAAAAAGTATGCACCACCATGCTGGCAGTCCTGGAAGGCCTACCCCTTGGCCACCACGACTAAGTAGGAAAGCAGACTGACTCGTTCCTCGCTGTCGGGGGAGGGTCTCGCAGATGAACTGAACCGGTAGATGTTCTGCACCTTCTGTGCTGCAGGAAGAGAACTCAGAGCTGCTTCCAAGGCTCTGTCACTGTGCAGGGCTAGAGGCCGATGGTATAGGAGCGCCCGGTAGGGTTGTGAATAGAAGAACAGACGGGGGCCGTCACCGCCCACTCGTACCACACCTTCTTAGAGTTGCTGCATCGCCAGAAACGCACGCAGATGTTCTGGCCTTCGTGCACCGTGATGGGCTGCTGTGGTAGGAAGGACACAGAGCGGGGGTTGAGCTGAGGAACTGTACTTGGCAATGTTGGTGGGACAGAGATTAGCCGATAAACAGCCAAGTGTGGGGACAAACCTGTAACCCCAAAACTCAGGAGGCTGAGGCAGGAGGATCAGGATTTCAAAGCCAGCTTGAGCTATATAATTCCAAACCCTTTCTCAAAACCAAACAACAAAAGATAAATATAACAAAATACTCCAACCCTCATAACTTACCTACCCTGTCAAAATATGGGCCCCCCCCAGACAGTGAACAAGGCCACAGTGAGCGCTGGGAGCATGTACAGGGGGAGCCATGAAAGCACGCAGGAGGAAGACAGCCTATTCTAGGAGGTCGGGAAAATGGCCCGATGGTAGATAGTCCAGGAAGCCTAGGTCAGTCAGCAGGGCGGAGGCATGAGCAAAGAACCTCACAGGCAAAGCAGAGGCGACTACAAGCCACAGACGTCACCTGGGAGGCAGGAAGAGCCGCCAAGCCAATCCTACAACGTGGTTCGAGAGTCTCACCTGAGGGCAGTGGGAAGGCACTGAGGGGCTTAGATAGAAAGGCAAACTCAGACGAAGTGGTAAAAAGTCACCCCTCTTCCAGGTGAAGACTGCACAAGCGTGGCTGGAGACATGGGGGGCCCAGGTAGCTTACTTGGGTGACCCCAACCAGGACGGCAGAGCAAGTGACAGAACAGAACGGGGTCACAGCCGACTAGCCGAGGGACAGGAGCAGAACAGCACTGGCACAAGTCACCCCTCAACCTACTGTCTGAGGCAATGCCTACCTTAATGGGGAAGAAGATGGGGAACCAGGAGAACATCCCAGGAGAGTGAGTCTCTGGGCGGATACCTGTGGAGAGAAAGTCATGGGAACCTTGAGGTCTCCCTTTCCCTCCTCCTTACGCTGGAGAAGTCTCTTCTGTGGTCATAAAAATGAAGAATCTAAGACCTCTATTCCTGGGCTCGGGGCTCCCCACTAAATTATTGTGCTGGACTAGCAGTAACGTCAACCAGCATTCAGCCAGCGAGCTCTATAGAGCAGCCCCAGGAACATGTGGACTGGAGCAGAGTCACCAATGCTGTAATGCGCTCATACGCCGTCCCAGACACTCACTCAGAGTGATGTCCCGGTAAAGCACAGTCTCAAAGTAGCCTGCAAAGCCATGAAGCACCGTGTTCACCTCCACAGGAAACTCCAAGGTACAGTAGCGGTTGTTGTCAATCATAGGATCTGTCAGGAAAGACGAGGATGGATGACAAGGGGCCAAAAACCCTGAACGGTTTGGCAAACTTGATAAGCTCGAGCATTAGCGGGCCAGAGCCACAGACTCCAGCAGCGCATGCCCGCCTCGGTCAGGACGCCCGCCCCGGTCAGGACGCCCGCCCCGGTCAGGACGCCCACCCGGGTCAGGACGCCCACCCGGGTCAGGACGCCAGCCCTGGTTAGGACGCCCGCCTCGGTCAGGACGCCCGCCCCGGTCAGGATGCCCACCCCGGTCAGGACAGCCATGCGAGGACCTACCTCGGTTGGGATGGCTGAAGGTAAAGCAGGGCTGGGGAGCGGAGAGCTGGTGGAAGTTGTGCAGCCGGACCACGTACGGCATCTCAAACTGTGCCTGTCCAGGGTGAGAGAGCAACAGCTTCAGGAGACAGACAGACAGACAGACAGACAGACAGACAGACAGACAGAGCTGGAGCTCCGGCCAAAGAAACAAACAAAACACCGTTTCACTTCAACCACTGTCTTCAGTCCCAGCTTCTCTTTCACCTTCCTCGGCCTCAGAGGAAGACAGTAAAGAAGACTAAAGAACAGTCCCTCCTTCTAGAAATCAGCTCCTTACCTCAGGGTCACGGTCCTTTTCCCGACAGGCACGGACCTCGTTGTACAACTTAGAGGAAGAAATGGGAGCCAGGAAGGAGGTGTATTCTCCAGGGATGCTCACACCATCATCTGCACAGCAACAGGGGCAAGTCAGTTCCCCAAAGGAGGGCAATGGTGTTCTGCAGCAGCTGAAAGCTCAAACGGCAGAGCAGGCCAAGGCCGCCATGGACACAGCGG
Organism: Apodemus agrarius; assembly: GCA_964023405.1. Taxonomy (NCBI): domain Eukaryota; kingdom Metazoa; phylum Chordata; class Mammalia; order Rodentia; family Muridae; genus Apodemus; species Apodemus agrarius. The sequence continues at coordinate 72,508,887 of OZ030013.1, read as the reverse complement.
GAGCACAGGCTCCTGGCTCATAGGAACCCCACTCTTACTAAGTTAGAGCCGTAGGTAAAAGTTAGAAAAAACCCAACCGAGCCATTCTGAGCTATGAGAAAAGGACAGTCCTTACACAAACTAAGATGACTATGAGGTCCCTGCTGACACAATCCTGTAGGACCACATCACAGACACAGCCCGCTACGGCAGAATATCATTAGGCAAGGTCTGACTGCACTCTAACCCGGTGGGGATCACAACACCCCAGAAAAGTTCCCAGCGAACATTAAGCCCAAGGTACTTTTTCTACCCATTGTAGAGATCACACCCAGAGCCTCATTTCAGATAATGCTCCACAGAGCTTAGGGAATCTCTAGTCCACCAACTTATAGATCTTTTTACTCTAGAAAGAAGCAGTTCCTAGCCATATGGTTTGCCCCAAAATGGACAAACCTTTCAGGAAGTGCTGGGCTCCATCCAGACACTCAGGTGACAGCTCGTTGTCGGCAAAGGAGCCCAGAAGCTCACTGACAATGATGTCTGCTTTCTCCGGAGCCACCCATTCCCGCATGTCTGATGAGACAACTGTCACCTGGCTCCCCCATTCTTCAAACTGCCAGTTCTCAAGCCTGAAATCAGAGGTGACAGAGTAAGGAAGACTTCAGCTGGAAACTGGGACCCAGGACAAGCCGCCCAGCATGCAGGCTGCTACTCACGTCACCACAGCATTGGGGTTCTTCTCCACAGCATACAGCCTTATCCGCCGCTCAGCCTGTTTGGCTGCCCGGAGAGATGCATTCACTAGAGGACCCCGGCCTGCACCCAGCACCATAAGTACCCTAAGAAAAAGGACAAGTCAAGCGGACTGAGCACGTAAGAGAAGCAGGCATACAACTCCCTGAGAACAAAAGGAAGGAACTCACTGGACGTTGGTCTCCTTTTCTTCTTCTGGTACTCGGTCTAGCAAACATTTATAGATAGCCTGAGGGGAAAGAGAACACCTCATAGCTGTGACCCCTTCTTTACCGACCTTACCCTGGCCCTGTGCTTTGCCATGCTGAAGCCAACACCATACCTGCTGATACTGAGAGTATTTAATGGGGTCCTTTTCAAACACTTCGTATGTCTGAGACTCCAGATTGTCCATCAGAGGCTGACAAAGGAGACGGAAGAACAAGTTGGCCAGCATTTGACAAATGGCCAAGACATCAAAAATTTCCCATTCCTTCCTGAATTTAGCTCTTGAGAGCTATTTCTTGCCCCTATCTCTGGTTATCAGTACAAATATTACTGTGTCTTTTTCAATTAAAAATCCGTATGTGCACGGCTATTCTGCCTGCGTGGATGTCTGTGCTCCACTGCACAGGCAGTGCCTGAAGGGAAGGCACTGAAAGCACCTGGTCCTCTGGAGCTGGAGTTACAGCTGTGAGCCACCAGTGAGTGCCAGGAACCAAATTCGGGTCCCCAGGAAGAGAGGCCGGCGCTCTAGTCATCTCAGCAGTCCCCTTCCTCACCTGTAGAGCTCTCCAAACCTACCTGAAGTGGGGACTGCAGATAGTCTTCATAGCCTTTGGCAAAGAGCTCATAAGCGTTGGGTGGAGGCCGATTTTGGCTTAAGTATTCCAAGTACTGGAGGTAGGAGCAGAACTCCTTCTCTGAGTGGTGGTTGGTTCCCGTGATGATAAACTGCACTTCCAACTGTGAGAAAAGTCAGGCCATGAGAGCCAGCCCACAAGCCATGATTCTCAGACATTATGGTTTATAAAAGCCTCAACCGAAATAAAACCCATACCAACAGTTGTCCAGCATCTGTCCCAGTACCAAAACAAGGTAGGGCTTTCATAAGTATATAAAGTCCTCACATGCTGACTCAAAGGGCCACAAGTGAGGGGAGGCCTTGCAGGTGTCATAGAGCAGAAAACAATCCACGACATGGTGAGAATGAGAACTCAGTTCATCCTGATCTAGGCTGGACCAAACTTGAGAGTCTGGTGCCAGGCAGTTTACTGCCAGCATGTTTAAACACAGTACAATTTGGTGGAAAGTTCCCTGGTGTAATACAATTCCCAGTCCACAAGGAAGTATAACTGCATTGAAACTCAACTCTAGGTACATGTTATTTCTGCCAAGAAGATGGGTTTTAGAGATAGGCTACAAGTATTAGCTTAAGGATCAGTGTGGTCTGGTCGTACCAAGAACAGAGAAGTCATTTGGGCTAATGGCCACCTCCAGTCCCGGTTATGGGAGCTTATGGCCCAGCCCTTCAGATAAAACAGATCAGCAGGCCGTTAATCACCAATGCTCAGCTTTCTGGATGAAAAAACAGGTTATACTTCCTTCCCTTCAAAAAACTCTCCTGCACGCCTAACATTCCTGGTAATCCCTGGGCACAAGGACCTTCGAGCTCCCAATACACAAGAACCTTTAACTTCCTGTTTGTTTGTTTTGAGATAAACAAGCCCTGGCTGGCCAGAGCAACCAGGCTGACTTGGAACTCAAAGATCTGCTGCCTCTGCCTCCTGGTGCTGGGACGAAAGCTGGGGCCCCCCAAAGTCTCTTACTTTAACTATGTAAGAATTTCTTGTGAAGTTTGGTTCTTTCTCCAGAAACCAGAGAAGTTCTGGAGAAGGATCCAGAAAGAAAACAATCATCCGTCCCTCTCCCAGAGGGGAAGTCATCTAAGTGATTAAATCAGGAGATGCCACCGGGCCACCCCAAAACCCTATGGCTACCCACCTTGAGGAGCCGGAAGATCAGCCTCTGCTGCACCTTAGAAAGAACAGGAAACCCCTTCTTGTTGGTTAGGAAAATGCTGGTGGGGAGAATGGCTGCTTTGATGGGCTCTCCAAGCCAGCGGTCAATGACGTGATTAGACGGGAGGTCAGCTCCAATTTCAAGAGCTACACAGAGGAAGAAAAGAACCACCTATTGCTGAGCGGGGAGCCTGCCTTATTGTGTGCAATTTTTTTCCCTTCTGTTGAGCACAGGGAAAGCAGCCAAAACACCCAGTTCACACCTGGAACTCACTACGTTCTCCTTTTCTCAGACAGGTTCTCCCTGTGCAGTGTTGGACAGCCTAGAAATCAGAGACCCACCGTCCTCTGCGTCCCGTGTTCAGAGACTAAAAGTATATGAAAACAGAATGGCTGGCTGGTTCTATTTTCAGAATGGGTCTCAACCCGATGTAGCACTGAACTTTCTGTGAACCTGCGGTCCTTCTGCCTCCACCTCTTAAGTGGGGAGATTGCAGGCACATACCATCACATTTATGTGTACTGTGGATCTTACTTAGGGGCTTCAGACATCTACACAGCAAGTGTTCTACCAACTGAGTTAACACTCCAGCCTCAGGAAATTCTTTGGTTTTTTTTTAGATTTACATTCATTTTTATTCATATGTGTGTTGTGTATATGTGTACATATACCACATGTGTGCCATGTGTGTGCAGGTGACCATGGAGGCCAGAAGAGGGCACCAGATCCCCTGGAGCTAGAGTTAATATGCAGTTGTGAGCGCCCCAGTGTGGGTCCTGGTATCTCAACTCTGGTCCTCAAAAACAGAGCAATGAGAACTCTTTGTTTTTTGTTTTTTTGTTTTTTTTTTTTTTTTTTTTTGGTGGTTTTTCGAGACAGGGTTTCTCTGTGTAGCCCTGGCTGCCCTGGAACTCACTCTGTAGACCAGGCTGGCCTCGAACTCAGAGATCCTGCCTCTGCCTCCCAAGTGCTGGGACTACAGGCGTGCGCCACCACCGTCCGGCGCAATGAGAACTCTTAAACACTGATCTCCAGCCCTGAAATTGCTAATTTTTCTTCTTAAAGCCATAGTCTTTCTATGTAACCCTGACTGTCCTGGAACATTCTAAACTGCTGATTCTTACTTTTGTTTGAGACAAGGTCTCTCTGCATAGGTTTAACTGCCCTGGAACTTAATCTGTAGACGAGGCTGGCCTCATACTTGCAGGGACTTGCCTGCGTCTACCTCCGAAGTGCAGGGACTAAAGGCATGCACAACCACTGCTTGGCTATTTTTTTTTTTTAAAGATTTATTTATTTATTATTACATTGTAGCTGTTTTCAGACACACCAGAAGAGGGCATCAGATCTCATTACAGATGGTTGTGAGCCACCATGTGGTTGCTGGGAATTGAACTCAGGACCTCTGGAAGAACAGTCAGTGCTCTTAACCAATGAGCCATCTCTCCAACCCTTTTTTTTTTTTTTTTTTTTTTTTTTTTTTTTGGTTTTTCAAGACAGGGTCTGTCTACATAGTCCTGGCTATCCTAGAACTCACTATATAGACCAGGCTAGCTTTAATTACACTCACAAAGATCTGCTTGCCTCCAAATCCCAATTTCTGGAATGAAAGGTGGTGGGCCACCACACCCAGCCTGCTGACTCTCACTCTTAGGAGGCCGTCTGTATCTCAGAACCCTGATGGACTTACCTACTGCAATTCTCTTGCTATAGTCACACAGAGTACGGAAGTTATGCCACCTGCCCAGAATCAGAAGCAAAGAAAGATCCTGTGAAGTGCATATGGCTTATAACTCAGGAATGCTCCCCACTGGTTCCCCATAGGCCTCACCCGACCCCACGCTGGTAAACCAGTAGCAGGAGACATACCACATCCATGTCTTCTCTTCTCCACTGTGCTCCTCTGTGTGTGTAATTGGTGCATTCTCAATGACATCATCTCTCAGGTCCTCTGGGGCCACCAAGGGTACCCTCATCCAGAACTGCACATGAACAGGTAACCTGTTAAATGCTGTTTCACACTCATCCAAAAGGCTTCCCTCAAAAGACCTTCTCAAAGGTCAATCTCTTTACATGCTTTTCTAAATGTGACTATGTGTCTAATGTCTCATACGTATCCTTATGCAAATACCTAGCTTGTCTTTTATTTTAAATAGAAATAATTAAATATTTTTCTCTACCTTTTGTTTTATACTGCGAAGACTCTGATCTACCAGTGAGCTACATCTCCAGCCCCACACAGACCGCTCTGAAACTCTCTGCACACCACTTTTAGATGGAGTCACGGATAAACAGCACTGACATTTCAATTCTGCCCAATGCACTGGGGGTGTACCCAGCAAAAGGTACAGCTATCATGACACAGAGCAGGAAAGAACCCTCAGTCATACCATAGAAGAGTGGTGGCCAGTGTGGATGTGGTTGGTCAGAACTCTGGCCAGATTTGTGTTATCTTCCTGATTGAGGGGCAATAGGAAAGCTGGAAGACCCAGATATGCCCCAAAATTCAGCTCCTGTAACATAGCCTGAAACACAGGATAAGAGAAAACCATTAAGAGCTAGGAACCAAGTACCTTTGGGGAAGGGAACAGTAGAAACTGGCTCTGACATTGTGGCCCAGACTGTTCTGGAATTCTCTACGTAACTCGACTTGACTTTGAACCTGAGGCTGTCCTCACTCACTCTGAGTGCTAGGATTATGGCTATTACCCACCATACTTAGTCAGAACCAACCCTTTTCTCTTTTGAAACAGGGTCTTGGACTCTAGCCCTAACTGGCCTGGAACTCGGTGATTTGCTGAGCTGGAGATGTACCACTGCTGAGATTACAGCTGTGTATAGCTCCAGATATTTTTAACTGTACTCTGATTTACCAGGTTACTACTCTCCTAACCCAGTTTAGTGACAGAACTAATCTATTTCCTTTCCTTCTCCTGACATGGAATTTTCAATCTTCCCTCATTATCCTCCTGATATGGGACTAACCCCCCAGATACTTGAGACTGCAGATGGTGCCAGGTCAGGCCTAACCTTAAAGGAACCCCACAGAGAAATGAAACCACCTTACCGCCTCTGAGTTCCTTCGGATCTTCTCCACTTTTGAGTCTGGATGAATCCATGGAGAAAGCTTTCCCACAATTAGCGTATTCCAGTCTGCATTCCCCCACCCAAGAAAAGACAAAGACTCAACGGGAGTTGGCATTTCTTGCTCAATTTCTAGTTCTCAGCAGTGAATAAAGAGTAGAGATGAAACACAAGACTTTCTCTCTCTGATATAGGGACAGCCTGAAGAAGAATTGGAGGGAGGGGGGCTGCAACTTTTAGAAAGGAAAGTTAAACATAGTTATCTATGTCATGGGGGCTAACCAATATATAACCATGTTATAGAAAGAGAAGTAAGTCCTATAAAGCAGAAGATATTCCTGCCTCTAATAATTAAGGGGCACAGGGGATGGTCCCTACCCCTTCCTGACAGCAGTAGATCTGATCGTGTCTGGGGGCCAGGCCGATTCTTAGCAGGTTCCTGAATGAACTCCCTCTTGAAACGCGGGTGGAAGACGGGCATGCAGAGGAAATCAAACCTACAACCGCGACAGACCCAGAATCATCATGTAAAGTGAGGGCCCAGAGATCCAACCAACTGGGTTTAACATCTGTATTTTGCACAGTCCTGTAAAGCCACAGAACCCCACGGGGCTACCGAGTTCAGCCCATCTTGGGGCACATTACTTTCACTACACTGTGCATCATTTTCTTCCCAAAACGCAATCATGAAAAGATGAACGAGAAATGGACACCGAAGCCAAGTAGCTTTCTTTTTTCCCTAACTTCAGAACTGACAAAGTTAGACTTGACCCAACACTGCCCATGCCTCCCCAAGCCAGATTAACCTCTTCTCTCGATTGCCTCCTTGTACTTCTATTTTCAGATAATCCCAGTCTCCAAGGCCCTAGAAGGAATGACTGTGCGTCCCTTTTTAAAATTTACCCTATAACTCCCCTGATTTTTTAACTCGGTGACCACACGCCCCCCAGAGTTTCATCCTCTCGTTCTTAGGGCCGAAGTCTTCCCCACTCAAGAAGTAATGGTGTCTCAAGCCCTCATCCCTTGAAGGGGACTAGTCTGCCCTCCTTGTTCCCCAAATTTAGATCCCGCATTCCTCTGGCGGAATTCCGGCCCTCACCCCTGCTTGGCCACAGCACCCAGTGTGTCAGCTATTTCGGGGACGCAATTCAGGTCCCTCCCGCTGGACACGCGGCTGCCACCAGCACCTCCGACTGCCATCGCCGCCATCTTTTCCCTCGCGCGGCCCACGCCGGGATTCCTCGGTACTAGAGGCCAATCACAAAGCGGAGAACAGCCCCCGGGAGGCGGGACGAGTCGTCTTGACAACCAGAGCGTCTTTACAGCTCCAGCGCGGAGGCGGAGGGACCAAGCCGCTGCTCCCGCCAATCCGCAGTTCGCACAGTGATGTAGGCGTGGCTCCCCTGCTCTACCAATGGCAGGCTCTCCTTGGTGCCGCTCTGCAATCTCCCAGAATGCTCGGGCCATTTGTAGTGCTCTAGTGAGACTACAGGTCCCATGCAGCCCTGCAGGATAAGCCTGAAGTATCATTATTGGGCCATGCTGTAGTGTCTGCGGGCCAGTGGCGCAATGGATAACGCGTCTGACTACGGATCAGAAGATTCCAGGTTCGACTCCTGGCTGGCTCGTTGGGACTGGTACTCCTTTATTTGCGTCCCTTGCTAATCAAATCACCTCCCAAGGTTGCTGTTTTGAAAATGTTTTTCTTTCCTTGTCCCTCAACCGGTTTATATCTTCCATTATCTCTTCACGCTGTAGTTTTCAGTTTTTTGGTTCTATTTTGCACCCATCTAATACTGGTCTTTCTAATTCCTCTCTTCAAAGCCGTTTCTTGTATAATCAAGTTATTCTGAACATGAAAATTTTGGTGAATGGACTATTAAAATGAGCTTTGTCTCATTGCTATGCTACACTTAAAAATAGACTGTAGTAAGTCGCCCACTAATTCCTAGCGATTCTGTCTCAAACACAGATGTAAATAAACATCTTCGCGCGCACACACCCGTCAGAGAAAGGAAACTCACGAGAAATTACAGTGCCCAGGAACCATGAAACTGCTTGGCAGACCCACGAAAATCAACAGAATCTATGTTCCCCCTCTTCTCAGCTGCTCCATGCGAGGAACAGGAAATGACAGAGCAAGGGAAGACCTAGGAAGGGAAATGGGAAGCATCCCTGAAAGCAACAAACCCACAGATGCTGAGGACCCTCCAGCCAATCTGAGGGAGGTATTTTCTCAGCTGAAGTTCCCTCTTCCCAAATGACTCCCCTTGTATCAGATTGATTTAAAAAACAAAATACTCCAGGATAACCACGACAGGAGACACTGACAGAATTCAGGGACTAACTAGCAAGGAGCCAGGAGAAATTAATAATAATAATAATAATAATAACAACAACAACAACAACAACGATATCCATCGTTTTGTCCTTGCAGTGGGAGCAGTCAGGAAGAATCTAATTTGGGGACTGGATATGCTGAACAGTTTCGTCTACAGAGTGCTGTGTAATAGAGGGTTGTAGGAACCAAATGACTTGAACCAGACAATGTTTGGACGTCTCTAGATGTCTTAACTCATGAGATTAGGGGTTCTGAAGGACCCTGCTCTTAGCAATACAGAAAGGATGTGGGTGGGGTAGCTAGTAGGAGTCCTGGTTCATGTGAAAGTCAGGAAACCAGTACCACCTCCACCACCACCATGACTTCCACCACCTCCACCACCACTACCTCCTCCTCCACTACCTCCACCTTCACCTCCACCACCTCCACCACCACCACCTCCATCTTCACCTCCACCTTCACCTCCACCACCTCCACCACCACCACCTCCTCCTCCTCCACCTCCACCACCAACACCTCCTCCTCCTCCTCCTCCACTACCTCCACCTTCACCTCCACCACCTCCTCCACCACCACCACCACCACCACCTTCACCTTCACCTCCACCTTCACCTCCACCACCACCTCCTCCTCCCTCCTTTTGCTGCTCCAGGACCTTATGCAATAGACATATTACATTTAGTCACATGTATCCTTAGGCCCCTACGGATTAATACTATTTCTCAGATGTCCTTCGTTTTTTATGATTGATAATTTTTATAAGTGCTTGTCGGGCATATTGTAAGACGCCCTTCTGTTGGAACTTGTCCCGTGTTTTTCTCATGACTAGAGTAGGAAAGACAATAAGAGACGAGCTGCCTTTCTCTCCCCTCTGGCCCTCCCTCCTTCCTTCCCTCGGGCCCTCTGTCCCTTCCTCTTTTTTCCTTCTCTTCCTCTCCGTCCTCCTGTTTTCCTCTCTTCCTCCCTCTCCCTTCCTCCCCTTCCCTTTTTCCTCTGTCCTTGGTTTTTGTTTTTTGTTTTTGTTTTTTTGTTGTTGTTGTTTGGGGTTTTTTTTGTTTTGTTTTTGTTTTTCTGAAACAGAGTTTCCCTCTGCAGCTGAGGTTGGCTTGAAATTTTCTGTATAACCCAGGCTGGCCTCAAACTTTAGACAATCACTCTGTCTCTTACCATTCACTACATAGTGTCCAGGGTAGGATCTATCAGCATGCCGTACAGCTACTAATGTTGACTTCCATCATCTCCTGGGAGGAATTCTCAGACTTCTCCACAATACACTAATTCTCCCACAGTGTGGAGCTGTACGCCTATAGTCCCTGCTACTCGGAAGCTGAGTCTTGATGATCTCTTGGAACCAGCCTAGACACACACGCACATTCTCTCTCTGTCTCTGTCTCTATCTCTATATCTGTCTCTCTCTCTCTTTCTCACACACTCACACACACAAACACACACACACAATGTATGATCTCTTTCCTTCTTTGTGCACCAATGACAACTTTCCCTAGTATGCTTTTGGAAGGCAGTCACTCTATAAGGCCCGTGTCCATACCTTAGGAATGGGGGGCTACAGTCCCTCTCCCACGGGGAGCCTATCTGGATAATTTATTTACAATTCCTCCCTGCAGATCTTTTCAGTGGGCGCTTGTCTGTGTGAAGTGAGTTCCCTGCCCACAATCTAAGGAATAAAAACTTTGTTAAGGAGGCTTGCTTTTTCTCCGCCTCTGTTGTGCCCGCAAACCACACCCACAGAATGCGTGTTAGGTGTATTCTCTCCAGAAGCTAATTGTCTGGGTTGGGGACTCTGTGTTTCTGGAGTCCCACTCCTGTTAGCAAGGGAGTGGTTGCTCCGTTGTCTGTTGAAAGTCCATAGGTGAGAGGGAAAGAAGAAAAAAAAAATCTGTGAAATACTGTATTTCCACTAGTTAAAATAATTTTCTAGAGTATGTGTCGTAAAAAGAACCTCAGGCTGGAGAGATGGCTCAGCTGTTAAGAGCACCGACTCCTGAGTTCAGTTTTCAGCACCCACGTGGTGTCTCACAACCATCTGTAATGGAATTCAATGCCCTCTTCTGGTGTGTCTGAACACAGCAACAGAGTACTCACATATATAAAATAACAATAATAATAATAATAATAATAATAATAATAATAATAAAGGACCCTCTGATTTCTAGGCATTGATGGGGCTGCATCTCTTCCATCTGCATTGTCTTTGTTCTTCATTAAAAATGACTTTGTCCACCTCATGAGCACAATGTTGAGCAGGTCCTAGGAATCCCGCCTCGCTCCACTCCGGCTCTCATAACTTCACCTAGTCACTGGGGAACAAACCAACCAACCAACGAACATCATGTAACTACTAGGGGGCCTAGGCCGGTGAGGGTGAGGAGGCTCATGGGTAAAGCACTCACCACCACAAGGAACCTAGTGACCCAGAACCCTTATCAAAGAGGAAGAAAAGGACGGACTCCTGAAAGCTGTCCCCTGACTTCAGACAGGGTGGGAGCCTCTGCTGGGGCGAAGACAGACACAAAGATGGCCAAGCAATCTAGTAAGAAATAAGGTTATTTTTCCAGTAGATGCCAAAGACAACAGAGCAGAGCATTAGAGACTTTCGGGAAGGGAAGAAAGGGGGAGGGAAGGGGAATGGGGGAGGGAAGGGGGAGGAAAGGGGGAGAAAAGGGAGGAGGGGAGCAGAAGGTAAAGAGGAGGGCAGGAAAGGGAAGAGGGGAAGGAAAGGGAAGGGGAAGGGGGAAGAGAGGAGGGGAGGGGAGGGGAACAGAAGAGGAAGGGGAGGGCAGGGGAGGGCAGAGGTGCCCACTCCCAGGTAGCCCTCCCTCCCTCCCTGCTGCCCCCATTCCGTCTCCAGGCTCAGTTTTACTTGACTGAGTTTACTGTCTGTTTAAACACCTCCTGTCAGTCCTAACTGCTCTGTTTTGTTGTCCTGGCCTTGGGGAGAGACCCACCCTCACTCAGCTCTGGCCGCTCGGCGGGCCAGCAGCACTCTTTCACCGCCTCCATAACGGCTCACTTGACCCTCCCACCGCTCCGAACTGCTTCTTTCCAATCAACACTTTCCTCTGGCTATGGAAGTGGCAGAGTTACTGAGGCAAAATAATCTGTGCCAATTTGCATTTTCCTCCCTGTCATCTCTATTATATGGTATTAATCTGCCAAGACAAATAGAAAGCAGGGACTGCGCTAAACATAGAAAAGATGGAAAGTGCCTCAATTTATGTATGAGCCAGGAACACAGCCAATATCAAAATCTGTCAAAAGTAGCACCCAAAAAAGCTTGAGAGCAGGTCTATCTTATGGATATAAAACTCCTGAAATATTTAGAATAAATAAAAATCTGTATATTGCTATAGTGATTATATAACACAACCAAATAGTGCTTATTCCAAAACTTAAAATAAGACACAGTATTAGGATATATATGTATTCATATATATTAATCATATACAAGGAGATATATATAATAAGATACATATCCTTATACATATATATGCATATCTTGTTTTTTGTTTTTTGTTTTTTCAAGACAGGGTTTCTCTGTGTAGCCCTGGCTGTCCTGGAACTCATTCTGTAAACCAGGCTAGCCTCGAACTCAGAAATCTGCCTGCCTCTGCCTCCCAAGTGCTGGGATTAAAGGTGTGCACCACCGCCGCCGGCTTATCTGGTTGTTTTTGAGAGACAGGGCATTGGGAAGGCACTCAGGAGCATAAGGCAGGAGGATTGTTTTAAGTTTAAGGCTATCCTGGGCTACATTAAAGATCCTGTCACTCTGTCTCTGTCTCTGTCTCTGTCTGTCTCTCTGTCTCTCTGTCTCTCTGTCTCTGTCACACACACACACACACACACACACACACACACACACACACGTATATATGATGGCAAGGTGCCAGGATGTTTGTACAGAACTTCCCTAGCATGCACAGAGCCCCAGGTTCCGTCTATATGGCATGAGCAGGGCATGGCAGTCTGTACCGTAGTCTCAGCACTCAGGAGGCAGAGGCAGGAAGATCAGAAGTTCTAGGTCTTTATCTACTACAAAGCAAACTTGAAAGCAATCTGAGATATATGAGATACTATCTCAAAAGGGTGCACGTGCATGTGTGTGGGGACAGAGGTTGGTGTGGCTGTCCTTCCCCATCACGTCTTACTTTATGTGTAGAGGCACGGATGTTGGGGGGGGGCGGTGCAGGGGTTTCTTGTCTCTCTCGTCACAGTGCCAGCATCACAGACAGGCTGCTGCACCCAGCTTTTGTGTGGGTGCTGAGGGCTGAACTCTGTTCCTTACTTGTGCAGGGCAAGTGCCCCTGCCTGTCCCGCTGGCCCCTCAGTCCTCAATCACAATTCCAATGGCGCCTTCTGTTAGCTGATTTTTCTAAAGGTTTTGGTTTTTTTGTTTGTTTGTTTGTTGATTTTTGGGTTTTTTTTGTGGTTTTTGTTTTGTTTTGTTTTTTAATTTGGTTTTTTTCTAGACACGGTTTCTCTATATAGCCCTGGCTGTCCTGGAACTCACTCTGTAGACCAGGCTGGTCTCGAACTCAGAAATCTGCCTGCCTCTGCCTCCCAGAGTGCTGGGATTACAGGCGTGCGCCACCACCGCCCAGCTCTAAAGGTTTTGTCATACAAGCCTGAGGTGATGACTTTGGTCCCAAGTAGAAGAGAATGTACAAATTGTCCTCTGACCTCCAGACATGCTACTGAATACTGAGACACACACACAAGTGTTTTAAAATATGATGAGATCAACAAATCGTATTTATTAAGTGTTACGCTTTGGTTTGTTTTGGTTTTTGAAATAGAGTGGCTCCAACTCCTGGAGATGCACCTGCCTCATCCTCCAGCATACTGGATGGAATCTCAGGTGTGAGGTACTATGCCAGCTCTAAGCTATGTTTCTGTGTGTCAAGTTCTATGGGAATCACTACATTTGGGTTCCTCCCACAAGTGAAGGAAATGACGTGTAAAAGGGTGAGCTGCATCAGACCAGGTCAGCTGACTCCAGCCTTCTACCTTAACCTGAAGACAGCTCACCTGGCTGAGTGTGGCGGAACAGGCATGCCTTCACGCCCAGCACCCAGGAGGCAGAAGCACATGGGTCTCTGCAAGGTCCAGGCAGGCTGGCCTACATAGTGAATTCCAGGGCAGTCATGGCCTAATAATGAACACACACATAGACACACAGACATACACACAAACACAGATGTACACACACAGACACACAGATACACAGATACACACAGAGATAGTCACACACACACACACACACACACACACACACACACAGTGACCTTTTTCCTAGTCTTAGACATCTCATCTTTTTTTTTTTTTTTTTTTTTTTTTTGGTTTTTCGAGACAGGGTTTCTCTGTGTAGCCCAGGCTGTCTGTAGGCCAGGCTGGCCTCGAACTCAGAAATCTGCCTACCTCTGCCTCCCGAGTACTGGGATCAAAGGCATGCACCACTACTGCCTGGCTAATACTCATCTTTCTCTTCCTCCCAGCAACTGTTCTCTCAGGTGACTGTTCAAATCTATGAGCCATGGAACTCCGCACATACCCCTATAAATTACTTCTAGAAAGAGAGCCTCAGTGGGCTTCACACACTAGGATAAAAAAAAAAAAATCAACCAAGAAAAATGCTTAGTGATGGCTTAAGGAAAAAAAAAGACCTACTTATTTATGTAGATGGGTGTTTTATCTGCATTACCTCTGCACACCAGAAGAGGGCGCTGGATCTCGTGGGACCACAGGAGGGACTCTCCAGGCCCTCGTTAAAGGCTTTTTTAAAACCACGAAGCGAGTTAGATACTGGAGAGTGCCATGGTTAAATAAATCACCCGTGCAGCGAGGTCTTATGCAGCCATTAAAGGCAATGTTGCCACAGAAAATTGACTAATGCGGGAAGAGCTCATCATATCACCATTAAGTGACACAGATTACAAACTGAGCGCGCAGAGTGGCCTCGGCTGTGTGGATAAGACAATGTTTTCTGGTTTTCATTGATGAGCATGTTTCTATTACATTGACAACATTTCTTTTAAACAAATATGTACAAACAGAGGCTTGGGTCCTGGTCGGTCTGCCTAACTCACCCTGTTTCTCTGTAGGCTTCTGCAGCTGGCTAACCTAAGCCCTTACTCCTACCTCATAGGGAGTACACAATCACACGCACGTGTGCACACACACACACACACACACACACCGCAGCCAGACATTTATTAAGCATTGCCATGTGTCAGGCTTTTTACAAAGTATCCGTCCCCTAGATATAATCGTGTAAGGCGGGAACCATTAATGTCCATTTTACAGACAAGAACAGAGGTAAGTGTATCTTAAGTAAACTGATGCCTAAGTGTGGAAAAGCCCTATGGGAAAGGGTCTAGTTTTCCAATTCCAAGGTCCTTCCTTCCTTATATTTGTCAAAACGTGATCCAGGAGAGGGGCGGTAGGAGCGCACACCTTTAATCCCAGCATTTAGGAGGCAAGGCAGGTAGATCTCTGAGTCTGAGGCCAGCCTGGTCTACTGAGTGAGTTCCAGGACAGCCATACAGAGAAACCCTGTCTCAAATTTAAAAAAAAAAAAAATTAAAAAGATTTTCAGCGCATCAGCAGTGCTCTCGACATCTTGGATGTTGTAGAGCAAAAACTTCTGGAAGCTTCCGTTAGTGCATGCTTTGTCCTCTGTCTCTCCTATGACAGTGTCAGGCATCAGGCTCTGGTCCATGCCCTGTGGTCAGTGACTCTGGTGTTTACCAGTTATGGGTCTGACTGGTGCCGTGTGAACTTCGTGGTTCTTCTATGGACAATCTGAGGCTTCACAAGAGGACTCAGGACAGCCACCATGACAAGATGGCAGGCAGGCAGCCATCTCTCTAGGTAACAGTGAGGAAGAAGTTACATGAGACTTTTTTTTGTTTTGTTTTGTTTTGTTTTTGTTTTTCGAGACAGGGTTTCTCTGTGTAGCCCTGGCTGTCCTGGAACTCACTCTGTAGACCAGGCTGGCCTCAAACTCAGAGATCTGCCTGCCATGTGTGTGCCTGGTACCCTCAAAAGCCACAAAAGGGCATCAGATCCTGGGGAACTGGAGTTATAGACAATTGGGAGCTGCCATGTGGGTGCTGGGAATTGAACCCAGATCTTCTGCAAAAGCAAACAGTGTCCTTAACTGCCAAGCCGTGTCTCCAGCCCCTTAAAGCCTTGTTCTATGGGAAGGGAGTACAACCAAGGCTTGATCCTGCCCCCAGCAGAGTCACAGCCTTTCCCAGTGACCCTACCTTCGGATTCCTTTCAAAGTCAGGGCTGAGCGGGGCGTGGTAGCGCATGCCTGTAATCCCAGCACTTGGGAGGCAGAGGTGGGCGGATTTCCGAGTTCGAAGCCAGCCTGGTCTACAGAGTGAGTTCCAGGACAGCCAGAGCTATACAGAGAAACCCTGTCTCGAAAAAACCAAAAACAAACAAACAAACAAACAAAGTCAGGGCTGAATAAATACCAGAGCCCGTGTGACAATATGTTTAAGATGTCGAGTTGGTTAACCAATAATTAAATAGTGTACAGATTTAGCAATGCACCCGTGCAGCCTGCTGCCTTTTCTCCCCTCCTTTACTTTACTTTTTTAAAAATTTTAAATGTATTCTGTGACATTTTGATATGTTTATACAGTATGTCCTGATCATATCCAACTCTCATCCCGCCTTCCAATCTCCACAGACCCCGAAAGCATCGCCCTCCCACTTTCCTGTCTTATTTTAAAATAAGCCGTCGAGCCAAGTGGTGGTGGTGGTGGTGGTGGTGCACGCTTTTAGTCCCAGCACTCAGGAGACAGAGGCAATCGGATCTTTCTGAGTTCGAGGCCAGCCTGCTCTACAGAGTGAGTTCCAGGAAACCCTGTCTTGAAAAAACACAACAACAATAATAAATAAACAACCCGAGTCCAGTTAGTGCCTCCTGCATGCGCGCGGGTGTGCGACCATCCATTACAGTATGGGTGATGTACCGGTCCACATCCCCAAAGAAAAAAGCCTCCCTTCTCCAGCAGCCATCGGTTGCCCATAGCCCCTCTGCTAGGGGTGAAGCTCTTCCCCGCTCTTCCCCGCGCTCCACCTTGAACGGGTCCGAAGGAGGAGCCACAGTTGCCGTGAGTTAGCGCTACAGCCGTGTCCTTTCCAGAGGACAGCGTTTCACTGCGCTCGCTCCTTTCTGACCCTCTTCTTCCTCCGCGTACCCTGACCCTGTGGAGCTGGGGGAGCGATAGGCCGAGCTCGGGGCAGTCATTGATCTCAGCACTTTGATCCGCAGGAGTCTGCCGCTGACCCACGCTGCAGAGAGAGGCTTCTCAGCACTGCTGCACTGATGAAATTCGGAGGTGCCTCTGCCTCCAGCGTGGTGGAGCCCGGTCTCTGTCGCCTTTGTTCCCTGGGGTTCTGAAGTACCAGGAGGAGGAGGAGGAGTGGTAAGGCCTTTTCTGGTAGTTTCCTCAGCCCCTGCACGTCATTGTCCTTTTCTGGTCTCTGATACAGTAGGTGGGGAGCAGACCTTCCCTGGCCGGTTCTACTGCCCCCCCCGCCCCCGCCCCCCAGCTCAATTTTGCCATTTGGTGCTGATTCTAGTCGGCTTTCTATTTTGCTCCCGTCTCCCTCTTTCTTTCTTTCCCTCCTTCCTTTCCTCAACCCCACCCTTCTTCTCACCTCTCATTTCTGGCTTCTCCTCTCTTTCCCTTCCTTTCTTCTTTTTATGTGAGTGCCTCTCTATATAGCCTGTCTTAGCCTCAAACTCATGATCCTCCTGTCTCAGCCTTCCAAACGCTAGGCTCACAGCATGAGCCGCCAGGCCTAGCATTTGCAGCTGTTTGGGTCCTACTACCATACTAACTCCAGAGGTAGGCTCGGGGGTTTCCAAGCAAACTCTAAACAGCAAAGCCCTTAGGGTGGCGTGTGGAAGTGTGCAGCCATACCCGGCCCAGAAATGCTCCTGATTCTTTGATAATAGCTTAAGATAACCAGGAACATTTTAGCTAGAATGACACACACACACACACACACACTCGTGGTCCTAACCCACTAAAAATGCCTCTCCTACTCAAACTGTGAAAATCCAGTTCTCTTGGTGCCCAAACCACACTTTCGTCGCTAAATATTCCAATAATTGCATTTCGTGCAATTCTGACTCTCTCCCAGGCTGTATAAGGACGCCTTGTTTCCATTCCCGCTGAGGACCCTCAGAACAGGAGAAGCGATGCTGGTGAGGGCCAAGCTCAGATCCCTGGACCCCAGAGATTCCGCTCTCCTTCGAAGATGACCAGGCTGCCCTCTAGGGGGCGATGTTTGCCTACCTTTGGAGTCCGGGACTCCTGCAGGGCTGAGCTTCAAATTCAACCTTCCTTGAGAACACAGAGTTTATCTAAGAGGCCCAGTGTGATTTTACTCCACTTTCTGGAAAAGTGATTTTCTTCACTTACCACAATCACTGAGACTTAACAGACGGGCAGGGGGCAGGTAAAGGGAGGAGCTCAGGGGCAACAGAAGAGCAGAGGCAAAATAGTGACTCTCTCTCTCTCTCTCTCTCTCTCTCACACACACACACACACACACAAGCAACAATATTCATATATCCAGTGATTATTTTTCCATAAAATAGATGAGCATATTAATTTGTAATACCAGCAAAAAGCAAACAGCAGAGGGACTCGGGAAAGAACAGCTAGTACCCAAATCAAAAAGCTGGGTTTGGGGCTGGAGAGAAGACCTGGTGGTTGGACAAGCATGGACACCTCTTCTAGAGGACCAGGGTTCGATTCTCAGCACCATGTCGTGCAGTTCCTGATTATCTGTAACTCCACTTTCATGGATGGATACCCTCTTCTGACCTCTGTGGCTATCAGACACACTCGTGTTATTAGGCATATATGCAAATAAAACACTCATACATATAAGATAATTTGTTTGTTTGTTTGTTTTTTTGAGACAGGGTTTCTCTTTGTAGTCCTGGCTGTCCTGGAACTCACTCAGTAGACCAGGCTGGCCTTGAACTCAGAAATCCGCCTGCCTCTGCCTCCCAAGTGCTGGGATTACAGGCGTGTGCCACCACACCCAGCTAAAATAAATCTTTAAAAATATTTTTAAACCGGGCAGTGGTGTCCCACGCCTTTAATCCCAGCACTTTGGAGGCAGAGGCAGGCGGATTTCTGAGTTCAAGGCCAGCCTGGTCTACAGAGTGAGTTCCAGGACAGCCAGGGCTACACAGAGAAACCCTGTCTTGAAAAACAAAAACAAAAACAAAAAAAACAAAAAAAAAACTTTTTAAAAGAATAAATAAGCTGGGCGTGGTGTCCCACGCCTTTAATCCCAGCACTTGGGAGGCAGAGGCAGGTGGATTTCTGAGTTCAAGGCCAGCCTGGTCTACAGAGTGAGTTCCAGGACAGCCAGGGCTACACAGAGAAACCCTGTCTTGAAAAACAAAAACAAACAAAAAAAAAACAACAAAAAAAAACTTTTTAAAAGAATAAATAAGCTGGGCGTGGTGGCGCACACCTTTGATCCCAGCACTTGGGAGGCAGAGGCAGGCGGATTTCTGAGTTCGAGGCCAGCCTGGTCTACAGAGTGAGTTCCAGGATAGCCAGGGCTACACAGAGAAACCCTGTCTCAAAAAACCAAAAAAATAAAGAATAAATAAGGCAAGACAATAAATTGGACAAGAGACATATGAAAGGATTCAACAAAACATTCCTTAACAGGGTGACCTGGAAGCAACCCCAGCATCTGTTGTGTGTCTGTTAATGTTTGTCTTCTGAGCATGAAATATTTTTTGAGGACCTCACTAAATAGCTCAGACTGCCCTTAAACGATTCTGGTTAGCCTCAACTCAAGATCCACCTACCTGTACCTCCTTACTGCTGGGATTATAAACATGTTCCACTGCAGTCCAACTTCTATTTTATTGTGTGTGTGTGTGTGTGTGTGTGTGTGCCCATGGAAGCAGGAAGAGGGCCCTGGACCCCCTGCATCTGGAGTTAGAGGCAGCGGTGAGTTTCCCTGTATAAATGCTGGGAACCTGCGGGAGCAGCGAGCACTCTCGCCCACTGAAGCTTCTCTCTAGCACACACGTTTCTTTTTAAAGTTATCATCCTATTACTTCAAAATCTAGTTTGTTTCAGGGTAACATCTAATTAAAAAGGAAGCTGCATGCTGTCAGAAATAGCAGGGAGAACTATCGTGTGATTTCCAGATCTGCTAATTACCAAGAGAAAGTGTGTTTCTTTTGAAGATTTACTTTATTTTTTATTTATATGTATGTGTGCTTGTGTCTGCATGTGCCCTAAGGGATCAAATAGGGTGTCAGAGCTGGAGCTGAATTAGAGAATTCCAGTCCTCTAGAAGAGGATGCCCATTTTTTCCCACACACACATACCCAAAGCATGCAGGCAAAACAATTCATTCATATATATATATATATATATATATATATATATATAGAGAGAGAGAGAGAGAGAGAGAGAGAGAGAGAGAGTAGGAGTCTCTCTTTGAGTTGAAGGCCAGCCTGACTCAGCCTGGCCTATGTAGTGAGTTCCAGGTCTACATACTGAGACCTTGTCTCAAAATCAAAAGGAAGCCGAGGCGGGATTGCTGTAAACTCAAGGCCAGCCTGACCACATAATGAGATTTAGCTCTCTCTCTTTTCCTTTTTTTTTTTTTTTTTTTTTTTTTTTTTTTTTGGTTTTTTGAGACAGGGTTTCTCTGTGTAGTTCTGGCTGTCCTGGAACTCACTCTGTAGACCAGGCTGGCCTCAAACTCAGAAATCCGCCTGCCTCTGCCTCCCAAGTGCTGGGATTGCAGGTGTGCGCCACCATGCCCAGCTGAGATTTCTCTCAACAACAACAAAAGGGGCCAGAGAGACGGCTCGGCAGTTAGGAGCACTGGCTGCTCCTCTAGAAGGCCCCCGGTTCTGTTCCCAGCACCCACACGGCTGCTCATACCGGCTGTAATTCAAATTCCAGGGGATCAAACGCGCTCTCTGGCCTCCATAGGTATGTGTGACAAAATACAAAAAAGCCTCTGCCCCCCACCAAAACACATACACACACACACACACACACACACACACGCACACGCACGCACGCACGCACGCACGCACGCACGCACGCACGCGCTAAAAAGCTGGCTGTAGCTTGGTGGTAGAATGCACAAGGCTCTTGAGTTCACTCCCCAGGGGGGAGGAACGGGAAGAAAAAGACAAGGAAAAAAAAAGTCAACCTGAAGCCGGGCGGTGGTGGCGCACGCCTGTAATCCCAGCACTTGGGAGGCAGAGGCAGGCAGATTCCTGAGTTCCAGGCCAGCCTGGTCTACAGAGTGAGTTTCAGGACAGCCAGGACTACCTGGAAGTACACACCCGTGATTCCAGCACATGAGC
Source organism: Apodemus agrarius (assembly GCA_964023405.1). NCBI lineage: Eukaryota > Metazoa > Chordata > Mammalia > Rodentia > Muridae > Apodemus > Apodemus agrarius. Next base: position 72,488,311 of record OZ030013.1, on the reverse strand, counting down.
AGAGGCAGAGGGCGGAACTGAAGGCTTGGGCTAAGACCTTACTTATTACATTAAAGAAATATGTGAACAATATATGCACACGCACAAGGAGCCTGAGGCAGAAGACCATGGGTTTGGAAGCAGCCTTGGCTGCCCATCAATGCTACTTGAAAGAGAAATGAACGAAACCTAACATTTAAGGGTGAGACGAGGTTTTATTGGACCTGAGATCAGGAAAAGAAGTTTGAGAAATTTGATGACCTGGGTAATGGCCATTACAGAATTATTAATTTTTATGAATAATAATTGTATTAGTTATACAGAAGAGTGCCCTAAGTTTTAATAGTTGCCTCCTGGAATTTGTAACTTACTGTAAAGTGGTTCAGGGGAAATGTATGTTGTTGAATTCTGGCTTCTCTATGCATGCCCTAGCTCCCAAATAAAGACAGAAAGACTTATTTATACATTTATATATTATTCAGCCTTAGCTTGCTTGGGCTTGTTCCTCACCTAGCTCTTTTATTATTATTATTATTTTTTTTTTTTTTTTTGGTTTTTTTGAGACAGGGTTTCTCTGTGTAGCCCTGGCTGTCCTGGAACTCACTCTGTAGACCAGGCTGGCCTCAAACTCAGAGATTTGCCTGCCTCTGCCTCCCAGAGTGCTGGGATTAAAGGCGTGCGCCACCACTGCCCGGCTTCTCCTCAGTTTCATATGACTGACTTCCTCAGAGTCTGGATGGTGAATCTTTCTGTACCTGACTCTGTCCCAGAGTTCCCCTCTCTCCCCCAAATGTCCCACCTTCGAACCCTCCCTCAGCTTAGTGGCTCTCAGATTTTGACAGGAGATGCTTCCACATAGATTATCCCCACAGTGTATATTTATATCCGATTCTTTAAGAAAGGGGGCCAGATAGATGGCTCAGTGGTCAAGAACACTGGCTGCTGTCCCAGAGGACCTTGGTTCAATTCCCAGCACCTACAAACACGCAGGCAAAACACTCATAAGATAATAGGAATAATTTTAAAGGGAAAGAAGAAGGAGGGACAGAAAAAAAGAGCAAAGCGCTGTCAATATTGAATGTAGATTAAAAATACATGGGCTGGAGAGATGGCTCAGTGGTTAAGAGCACTGACTGCTCTTCCGGAAGTTCCGAGTTCAATTCCCAGCAAGCACCGGTTCACAACCATCTGTAATAGGATCCAATGCCATCTTCAGGTGTGTCTGAAGAGTGACAGTTTACTCATATACATTAAATAAATAAGTAAATAAATGGTCTCTTAAAAATAAAAATAAGCCGGGCGGTGGTGGCACACACCTGTGATCCCAGCACTCTGGGAGACAGAGGCAGGCAGATTTCTGAATTCGAGGCCAGCCTGGTCTACAGAGTGAGTTCCAGGACAGCCAGGGCTACACAGAGAAACCCTGTCTCAAAAAAACCAAATCCAAAAACAAAACAAAACAAAAAACAAAAAACCAAGAAACCCTGTCTTGAAAAAACCAAATCCGAGCCGGGCGTGGTGGCGCACGCCTGTAATCCCAGCACTTGGGAGGCAGAGGCAGGCGGATTTCTGAATTTCTGAGTTCGAGGCCAGCCTGGTCTACAGAGTGAGTTCCAGGACAGCCAGGACTACACAGAGAAACCCTGTCTCAAAAAAAAAAAAAAAAAAAAAAAAAAAAAAAAAGGAAAAAACCAAATCCAAAAAATTAATAAAATTAAAAAATAAAAATACATTGATATTCATCCTATTTTTAAATTTTCCTTTACAGATAAACTTTTCTCTAAATGATTTGGGAAATTGCTTCACACAAACCAACGTTTGCATAGATAGTGCTCGGTGCATTTACAGAAAGGTTTTAATGTAGAGTGAGAGCCCTTAGCTCTTCCCCGGCAGTCCTGACCTCCATTTGACCTCAGAGGGCTCCTGCTGGCTCGTTTCTCTGGACCCCGGGTGAGTAGCTTTGGAGTGAGAAGCCTGCTCTGGTCCTGAGCTGACACCAGCCAGACCCTGCCTCGCCTCAGCTGAGCGGACTGTAGAATTTGGCTGTCAGATGTATTCGCTCTTGGCTTTGGAGAGGCATTAGGTCCTCGTGTCACAGGAATGTAAGTGGCTGTGTGCTGAGCTGAGCTGCGTGCCTGGCAGCCTTATTATCACATTCCCACTGCCAGCCTCGGGAACAAAGTGGTTTCCATCCCTCCAGAGCACCTAGCACTCCTGGGGAGGGGGGGGGAGTGGAAGGAGGCATCCTCTCTCCTAGATGAAGCCTCTAGGTTGGTATACCCACCTTCCACCATTTGCATAGCATTAAAGTTCAGATCTGTCTCAGGACCCACTAGCTCTTCTGCCCTACCCACCGTCTGTTTACTGCTGTGAAGAGACCACGTCCACAGCAACTCAAAGCATTTAGCTGGGGGCTTGCTTAGTCTCAGGGTTGGTCCTTTATCACCATGGCAGGCAGGTCCTGGAGTAGTAGTTGAAAGCTTCAGTCTGTTCCATAAGCAGAACCTGGGTCTGACCAGGGTTTTTAAAACTTCAAAGCCCCGTGTGACACAGCACTTCCAAGGCCACGCCCCTAATCCTTCTAATCCTATCAAAGAGTTCCACTCCCTGACGACAGAGGATTCAAATATATTGGTCGAAGAGGGTGGAGGGGTAAGCATTCTTATTCAACCCACACCTACACACATTTCAATATTCTTTTTACATCTTTGCCCAAAGAAAATGACTAAAACTCTAAGGCATAATAATACTACAACTTTATTCAGGAAGTTATTACACAGGGCTGATGCAAAACAGATATGCATGGAATTTTATAAATCTGATAGCTACATTTCCAGAAAAGACCCAGTCACTGTAAACAAGAAAGAGGAACCAGAAGGTCTGTGAAGATTGAGGTGTTTTAAGCAAGTGTCCCCATATTCCCTTGTGGTGGAGGTGGTCCATTGAGCAGGAAGAGAGGGCAGGCGGAGAATCCATGCTTCTGGGTTCTGAGACGTTCAGCTCAGCGGCAGGCCTTGCTAAACTCTTGGAGGGCCCAGCGCTTGTTCTCAACTGCCAGTTTGAGCTGGCTGTACTCCTTCACCAGGTTCTCAAAGTCCTCCCCCAGCACCTCATAGGTGTGCAGGACCAGTCTCGATTTCTCCACGTCCTGCTCCTGGAGGCGAATGGCTCCCTCCAAACGGTCCCTAAGAGCCCCGCAGAGAAAGTTCAATAGAAGGATGTAAGGCCTCAGAAAGCAGACAGGTCTAGAGACCTGCCAACGTGAACAGCCCGTGGGGGTTCTTACCTAATGAGGCGATGCACTTCCACTTTCTCAGCGCTGTAAGTGTCAGACAGGATCTTCAGCTCCTCCATCCTGAGAGGGGGGAAGAAATGGAACATGGAAGATCCCAAACAAAAAAAAAAAGAGTTTAGGGGAGGGCAAGATGGCTCAGTGGGAAAAGGGCTTGCTACGCTAGCCTAGCGATCTGAGTTCAATCCCTGGAACCCACGTAAAGGTAGAAGATGAGATCTGGATCCACAAAGTTGTCCTCTGACCGCTACATGCACTGTGGTGCACACACATACCCCTCAGTGTTCTTTCAAAGTAGAGGTGAGGATGCCTAACAGGTTGGGTGCTGGGAAAATGGCTCAGTGGGTAAGAGCGTTTATCACTCGCAGAAGACAGAGGTTCAACCTCCAGCATCCATAACTGTCTGCGACTCCAGTTCCATGGATCCAATACCCCTTTCTTTTTATAATTTATTTACTTTTATACTCATTGGTGTTCTGCCTGCAAGTATGTCTGTGTGTGAAGGTATCAGGTCCCCTGGAACTGGCGTTACAGACAGTTGTGACCTGCCATGTGGGTGCTGGGACTTGAACCAGAGTCCTATGGAAGAACAGCCAGTGCTCTTAATCACTGAGCCATTTTTCCAGATCTTCTGTGGCAGCCAGAGGTCATACATGCAATCCTAGACATAGGAGGAGGAGGAGGAGGAGGAGGAGGAGGAGGAGGAGGAGGAGGAGGAGGAGGAGGAGAAAAAGAAATCAAAACAGATTTTTAAAAAAAAGAACAGCTGAAAAAAAAAACAAAAACAAAAAACCAAAACCAAACCAAACCAAAACAAAACAAAACAAAAACCCAGCTAACTCGGTTATAGAGGCACACACCTTTAACCCCAGCACTCAAATGGCAGAGGCAGGTGGATCTCGCCGTTCAAAGCCAGGCTAGTCTACAAAATGAGTTCCAGGTCAACCAGTTAGCCAGGACTACATAGTAAGACCCTATTGCTGGAGGAAAAAAAATCCACAGTCAAGGTACAGGGATGAGAGAGAAAAGTCACTGTGAATCCCCAAGCAACTGACCTCACAGTAAAACACCGATTTTACAAGGCTATAAAATAAATTCTTAATACTGTTGCAAGTTTTGAGTTTCATCAAGAAAGGCTAGTTATGGGGGCTGGAGAGATGGCTCAGAAGTTAAAAGCACTGACTGCTCTTCCAGAGGTCCTGAGTTCAATTCCCAGCAAGCACATGGTGACTCACAACCAACTGTAATGGGATCCGATGCCCTCTTCTGGTGTGTCTGATGACAGCTACAGTGTACTCATAAAGCTTAAAATTTTTTTTTAAAAAGGCTAATTATGCTGCTGTGTGACACTTCCTGGGACCCGCCAGTACTAGGCGTGGCGAGGAGAGTGACGAGGAGCAGGGCTGGAGAAGTGGCTGAGGGACAGAGTCCCTGTGATCCACCAGCTCACGGCTCACCTCAACTTAAGGATCATAGCACTGCACTTGATCTCCAGGTACTGGGCGTTGATGCGGTGTAGCTCGGACTGGGTCTTCAGCCGGTGCTCCTGAAGAAGCCTCTGCAGCAAAGTGAGGCAGCGGACAAGCACCTGAACCCCAAGACAAAGAACAAGCAGGCTGTAAGAGAAGAAAGCCCTGGCTTAGCTGAAGGAGTCCTGGGGTCAGATCCGGGAGGGCAGGCCACTGCCCACACCTTCGAGTAGGTGGTCCTCTTCTTCTCCAGCAGCACCAGCTGCTCCTTCTGCTGGCCCTTGGCCTCCAGGCACTGCTGCTTCTCCCTGACCAGGACCTCTGTCAGCGCCCACACCTTCGCTGCTTTCAGCTTGTCTCCATCACTATCTGGGCACAGATAAGAGGACAGGGAAACCCCCAATAAATGCTGCTATCCAAGTCATGCCTCTGCCCGGCTTCTCTAACAGTGTCTGCATCTTAGGCTCCCACTGTGTGGTCCAGGCTGTCCAAGGACTTCAAAGGAGCACGCCTGCTGCAGCCCCGGAGGGCCAGCTAACCCCTTGGTTTGGTTGTTACTGATGTTGTTGTTGGGAAAGGGTCTCTATATATCGCTGGCTGGCCTGGAACTCGCTATGCAGAGCAGGTTGGCTTCAAGCTCTGAGTCCAGAAGAGGCTCCAGATCGAGCACTTGTGAGCATCCCAACAAGGGAGCTGAAATCAAACTCGGGTCCTCTGGAAGAGCCTCTTAGTCACCGAGTGCCTCCACAGCCTGCAGTCCTACATTCTTTTTTTTTTTTTTTTTTTTTTTTTTTTTTCCTTGAGACAGGATTTCTCCGTGTAGCCCTGGCTGTCCTGGAACTCACTCTGTAGACTAGGCTGGCCTCGAACTCAGAAATCTGCCTGCCTCTGCCTCCCAAGTGCTGGGATTACAGGCGTGCGCCACCACTGCCAGGCCAGTCCTACATTCTTAAACCATAAAATAAGGCTAAGAGGGACACGGCTACACTGAACTTCTCTCTCTTCCATTCTGACCCTCCAGAGGAAGCACCATCTTTTCCTGAAGCGAGAGATCATCCGGGTCATCAATTCCATGACTAATGGAGTCCTGACCAAAGTCAGTTCTAATCCCACTTCCGAGGAAATAAACAAACACTTCTGATTCTAAAGTCTCAGTCTAAACAGGGCATGTTGGGTCATGCCAATAACCCAACACTTGGGAGACTGAGGCAGGACTGCCACAGGTTTGAGACCAACTTGGGTAACAGAATGAGTTCCTGGTTAGACAGCCAGGGAATAAGACCTGCCTCACACCCACATCAAACGGACAAAGCTGGCTAGCCAGGGGACGGAGGGCACACGGGCAGGCCAGGGCGGCTCGCACCTGAACTGGGGTCGTGGTAGCACAGCAGCGTGAAGCATTTCCTCTTGAGCTGCTCCTCCACCTCCAGCTGGAGCCGAGCTTTCATCCACACGAAATCCTAGAGGCACACAGACTGTTAGCACGAGGAGGACCATCCAGGGGGTGTGGGACCACAGACAGCCTCACGAATGACCAAAGAAACCGCATCAGGAGAGCCGGGAATGGCGGAACACTGATCCTAACATTTGGGAAACTGAGGCAGAATGGGGAATTCAAGGCCAAGGACTATGAGACCCTGTCTCAAAAATACAAACTAATAACACTAAGCAAGCCAATTATGCTATATCCATAGAGTGGAATCCCATCAGGAGTTGTTTATTCTTGTCATTACTGGAGACTGAAATCAGGACCCTCGGCATGCTAGGTACCAGCACTAAGCTAGCTCCCCGTCCCTGGGAGTGGGCTAAGCTGATACAATAAAGCTATCAATCACCCTGTGCCTACAGACTGTTCAGAGTGCTAATGGAGGTATCCTTCTATTTCGTTATATTTATTATTGTTTCTTTAGGGGAAGTTGCTTGTTATGCTTTTTGTTTGTTTGTTTGCTTGCTTGCTTAAGACAGGGTTTCTCTATATAGTCCTGGCTGTCCTGGAACTCACTCTGTAGACCAGACAGGCCTCAAACTTACAGAGATCCACCGGTCTCTGCCTCTAAGTGTTAGGATTTCTTGTTAAAGATTTACTTATGCCAGGCAGTGGTGGCACACGCCTTTAATCCCAGCACTTGCCTTTAATCCCAGCACTTGGGAGGCAGAGGCAGGCAGATATCTGAGTTCGAGGCCAGCCTGGTCTACAGAGTGAGTTCCAGGACAGCCAGGGCTACACAGAGAAACCCTGTCTCAAAAAAAAAAAAAAAAAAAAAAAAAAAAAAAAAACCAATTAAAAATAAATAAATAAAGATTTACTTATATGTTTATGTCTGTTTGGGGGACTGTTCACACGTGAGTGTAGGTGCCCATGGAGCCCAGAAGTAGGTGGACCCTGGAGCTGGAATTACAAGCAGTTATGTTCCACCCCAGGTTGGTCCTGTGCAAGAGCAGCGAGCACTCACGGCGACGGAGCGGCTCTGCAGCTCTGCCCCCACTCCTCACCACCTCTGGGCGGCTCTGCAGCTCGGCCCCCACCCCTCACCACCTCTGGGCGGCTCTGCAGCTCGGCCCCCACTCCTCACCACCTCTGGGCGGCTCTGCAGCTCTGCCCCCATTCCTCACCACCTCTGGGGATGTGAGTCCTTTTGCTTTTTATAGGCAGTCTCATGGAGCCCAAGCTGCCCTTCAGGTACTAAGTAGTCAAGGCTGATGTTGAACTTGTGGTTACGAGTTTGAGGGCAGTCTGCGGCCTGTCTGGCCTGCAGAGTGATATCCTGTCTAAGAAAAACCAAGGGGCTGGGCCGGGGTGGCAGAGCAAACCTCTGTTCACAGTACTCACTCAGGAGGCAGAGGCAAGTGGATCTCCCTGAGTTCAAGGCCAGCCCGATCTTCACAAAGAGTTTGTCCAGCCACAAGCACAGTTAGGCCTGTCCCCCAAAAGAGGCTTTAAAAGGGGAAAGTGCAGAGCTGGCTCGGCGCAGTAAGCACTGGCTGCTCTTCCAGAGGACCCAGGTTCGCTTCCGACTTAACCACAGCTGGAGCTCCAGTTCCAGGGCTCCCACCCCCTTGTCTAGCCTCTGCAGGAATGCGGTGCAGACATACATACAGGCAAAACATTCACATATCTTTAGAAAATGAGACCGAGCAGGGAGTAGAATACCATTAGCACGCGTTCTTTCTAACACTGCGTTTCACTCTTTCAGTCTCCGGCTGAGGCAGAGCAAGAGACTTCGTGGGAGAGGCTTCGTCTGCCTTGGGAGTATCTCAGTCAGATGCACACACCGTGTGACTATGGTAGCTAAGGCCTGCACCTTTAGAAGTCAGCCCGGTGCCAACAGGGCTGCCCCCGAGTAAGTGGAGCACCGCAGCTGATAGAAACACTCCCAAGGCTGGGCAAATCGGCTAATGGACGCCATGAAGGACACCAAGAGGACAGTGGAGCAGCAGCCAGCTCACCCAGTCTGTGGTGGTCTGGCCCAGGGAGTGGCGCTATTAGGAGTTTCCAACCTGAGAGGGCGGCATGAGGTCCAGAAGGTCGGCTTTCTCCAGCCCTAGCAGCGGGGGCATCTCCGTCTCCTGCCCAGGACCCGAAAGTTGTGTCAGCTCAGTTACAAGCAGCCGCTGTTCAAGGGTCTCATGAAACTGAAAATAAAAAGAAAGCAAGAAAAGAAAGTCTCTAAGTCTATTGACTCAACCGGGAAGTGGTGTCACATGCCTCTAATCTTGGCACTTGGGATTCAGAGGTAGGAGGATCTCTGAGTTCCAGGCCAGCCTGGTCTATTGAGTGAGTTCCAGGGCAGCCACACAGAAAAACCCTTTCTTGAAATAAAAACAGACAAACAAACAAACAAGCAACTTTTGACTCGGCCTTTAATCTCAATAATCAGGAAGCAGAGGCAGGCAGATCTCTGTGAGATTGAGGATAACCTGTTCTCCAAAGCCAGTTCCAGGCCAGCCAGGGCTACACAGTAAGGGCTACACCCCCTCAAAAGAACAAAGAAGAACTCCATACCCACGTCTTCCATCCTGATCATCTCTTCTCACACATTTCACGGTCCTCAAGTGAGTGGCCACCTCAGAGAACTGAGTTACTCAGGTTCCCTCCACCTCCCTTTCCCTGAGTCCATTTTTCCTGTCTTTCCTCCTTCCCTCTTCCTGCAGGGGCTCACTGTGTTGACTAGGTTAGCCCTGAATTTCTATGTTCTAGATCTTTCCACGGCCCCATGAGCCCTGGGTAATGGTCATAGGCTGCCGTGGCTCTTTAGCCTGGCCGTTCTCGTGCCCGACCCTAGCGCCGACCTCGTTTCCCTGGCCTCACCTTTTTGTCGTCGGAGGTCAGGTTTGTGTCTTGGGCCTTCACATAGTAGTCGACCAGCAGCTCCTGGATGACTCTCTGTAAGATCTCATACCTCAGCCATGCTGTCTTACGAAGCCGAACTTCACTCCAGGCCTCAAAACAAACCGGAACCCCTGTCTGAGCCAGTTCCTCTCCGGGGTGCTCCCCGCTGCCTGCCGGCCCTCCTCCCAGGGCCTTACCTGAGCCTGCTCCTTGGCCAGCGCGAGGCTTAGGCCACTCTCATCCACGTGTTGGGACAGACTAAGCAAGAGCTTGCTGAAACACGGATTCTGAATGAGATCCTCCTCCGTCAGGGCGCACGGAGGAAACTGCTTGTCGCACACTTAAAAAACGACAGACACAGCAAAGACATGGACTCCTTGCTTAATGTAACTGGGCACAGCATGGCTTATTTCTAAAAACACAACACCAAACAAAACCCTGTGTTTTCAGCCGGCAAATTCTCTAAATATAATGCAATGTAAACGGAAGAACAAGGAAAGCCAGGAGTGGTGACACACCCTGCCGTCCCTGCTACTCAGGAGATGACAGTGGGAGGGTCGGTCCTTCAAGCACAAGAATCTGCCATCAGCCTCACAGCATAGTGAGATGTTGCCGGAAATAAATAGTTGCTCGGCTGGTGAGGACGCATGCAGCCAAGCCTAATGACCCGAGTCTGTTTCCCAGAAACCACAGGACAGGATGAGAGCAGCAGCTCCTGAAAGGTGTCTTCTGATCCCTACACACCAGTGCTCACACAAACAAACAACTAAACAAACAAATAAATAAAATGTATTCGGATGTGGTGGCACACACCTGGAATCTCAGTGTTAGGAAGAAGGAAGAAGAAGTTTGGGAGTTCGAGACCAGCTTGGGCTACATGACCTGCAGAGGGGCCTGCGTTACATTGTGAGATCCTGCCTCAAAGCATAAATCACAAATAAACCAGAAATGACGCTCAAATTGGCAAGCATTTACTCTGTAAGGATGTTAACCACAGGACTCGAGGGCGGGGCTAAGGATGGTGTGTGCTCAGGGCACGGCAGGCGGGGGCTTTACTGCGAGCCGAGCCAAGCCACAGCCGGGTCAGTGGTAGAGCAGGTGTTTGCTGTGGACTTGGTTGGCTCCCCAGCTCCGAGAGAGAGAGAGAGAGAGAGAGAGAGAGAGAGAGAGAGAGACCAAGACCTTTTAATATGGTTCACCACAGTAACCAAAATACTTCATATGCTTACTAAAAACTTTGCTCTTTTAAAGTTTTTCTATGTAGCCCCCAGGCTAGCTTTGAGTCTGTAATCCTCCTGCCTCAGCCACCTAACCGCTGAGATTACAGGCATGTAACACCAAGGCTGGCCAATATCATGAGAGTTCTTGAGGAAGAGGGGGGAAACAGACATGCACATTCCAACCGTGGATGAGGCCTCACTCCTGACCATTTAGAATTCCCTCCCTGTAAACAGAGCAGAGTAACCCTCGTGGGTTACCATGCTTCCCGCCATGATGACAACGGACTAAACCTCAGAAACTGTAAGCCAGCCCCAGTTAAAATGTTTTCCTTTATGAGAGTTGCCTTGGTCATGGTGTCTCTTCACAGCAATGAGACCCTCACTAGGAAACTCCCCTCACCTTGCTGCAATATTTCCACGCCTTCTCCGGGTGAGCAGAAATCTCCAGATGCCATCTGCTTTTCTCGGTATTATCTGTACGCAAACAAATGGGAGAGAATGCAAGTTGAACAAACCCTTGGCTGTTCCGGCTAAAGCTACCTTAGGGAGTCCCACAAGCCCAGCCTGGCCTCAAACTCTGTGCCCGACGCAAGCCTTGAACCTTGACCCTCTTCCTCCTGGGTGCCAAGATTAAAAGTTCATGCCACCACATCTGGCTCAGAGATGTTTCTTATAGAGCAGGGCTGTATCAGACATCAGGATCCCCAAATTCTTTAGCATGTTATGGGCAAACTTACAAATAAATACCAGAATACCTTACATTCCAAGAACAAAATCTCTTCCAAGCTGTCCCAAAGATGACTCTAAATCATCCCTACCCACCAAAGTCCACTAAGGTCTGTTGGAAGGCGTCTTCCTACCACTACCATTATTCTAGAGCTACAAACTGTGGCTGTCATGTTCCCAGTAATCTGAGGGGTGTGGGTGTGGGACCCAGTGATAGCTCAACTGTGGAATATCACGGTGGTTTTCTCTGCTAGTGTCATCTCATGGAAGAGTTGTCTGTCTGGGAGCAAGAGTGGCAGACACTTTAACTACAGCAGCTTTTCCAGTAACAAGAGGAGAGGCCATATGACAGTGCTCTGCAGAGTGGCTAGTGTGGGGACATAGTATGGGTGTTTTGCCTGAATCTGGAGCACCTTGAAGAGAATGAGAGCAGACAGCAATGAGAAACTCATCAGGAGCACAAACGTCGCCTGCCCCTTCTTTCCTGTTTATTGCAGCTGAGGCCCAAGCAGCCCCGAGTCTGAAGCTTATTAGGACTTAAAGCTCCACGTCCACAGAACATTGCTTTATTCGCTCCTTTGATGAGTCAACTAGCCGTTTGTTTTGTAGCGTGGTCTAGAGGAATCAGAATCAGCGGAGGAGGCGCAATGCTAGGCATTAATTTGTGGCTCTGCCACCCCCAGTGTTTTCTGTGTGAGTTTAAGTGAAAGCGCTCGCTTTTCTGGTGCCAACACTGCTCCACCTGCAAAGCTGCGATAACGAGTCTTGCCTTGCATGAAACATCAAAAATTAATAACAATCGACTTGTCAACAAAAGCAATAAGTTCCGTTTACCAATTCAAGAATGTTGTTGAACTACACCTACAAATAAAGTTTTGCAGGCCTGTTAGGCGCCCAGCCACGAGGGTTTCAACTGCCCAGGGGTCCTCAGCGGAGCCACCCGCTTTTTGCGACCACAGGACGTGACCTCAGGCTGCAGCCCCACCCTGCGCAGGCAGCCGGGGTCACACGCGCAGGAGCGCCGAGCGCCGACGCAGGCGTGCTTCGAGCCCTCTAGCCGTCCCTGCACGCTGCACTGGACGCAGATTGATCGTCCTGACGGTTTCCGCAGGAGGTGACCCTCACAAGGCCGGAGATAATCAAAATGCAGAACGCGCTCTCCGGCACCGACCTACCGTCTGGGTCGCCAAGGACTCCTAAGGGCGAGCGCGGCCTCGCCGTAAGCTCGCGGTCGTCGAGCGCTAACCTGCCCCGCTCGCCGCCGTAGGGCTGAGGCCGGGGCCTGCCGGGGATGGGCGCTCCCGCCAACGCAGACACAACCGGTCTTAAATCAGCCGGGCGCGGGACGGGGCGGGGCCTCCGTTCCCGCCCGGCGCAGCCCCGCCCCGGGAGCGCGCGCTCTGCGCAACTGTCGCGGTGGCCGCTCCGACCTGGAAGTCGGAACTGCACCCATTTAACCTAAGGGAAGACGAAGGATATATCGAGGTGGCAGCCCAACCCGGAAGCTTAGGCCCGCCACTGTGTGCTCGAAGGTCGAGCCAATGTGATATCAGAAAGCTTCCTGTCTCTGCCTCCCGCGTGCAGCTTCACTCACCGTAACTGAGTTTGGTTTTATTTGTAGATAGGGGCGAGCGCATGCGTCGTATGAGGGCGGGCAGTATCCACGGAGGCCAGAAGAGGGAGCCAGAGCCCTTTGAGCCGACGGTACAGGTGCTTGTGAACTGCCAGATTTTGGGTTCTGGGACTTGAACTCAGGTCCTCTGTAAGAGTAGTCAGTGCTCTTACCCACTGAGCCATCGCTCCAGCCTCGCCCCTTGAATTTCTTAGCCTAGCCCCTTCTGCTCGCCCTTTATTACTATTTTTAATCAGGTTTTATTTACTGTGTGTCCTTCGTGTGCTGTGAAGGTCTGAAGACTTTGTGGGACTCAGTTCTTCCAAGCTACAGGTTCTGGGAGTAAAACTCATATCATAGGCTTGGCCCAAGCTCCTTTACCCATTGAACCATGGTAACTGCCCCCCCTCCCCCATCCTTCCTTCACTCCTATTCCTGCCTACACTGGTTTTGTAAAACTAAGGGGACCCAATCAGGAGGTGACTTCCTTTAGAAAATAAGATGCTTACCTAGGCCTGTACTGTTTATCCTTCATCACACCCACTCTGGACGTTGAGTTAGGAAGATCTAGAGTTCAAAGCTAGGCCCCGGGCACTATGCTGAAGTAGCCCAAAATAAAAGTTTTCTATGAAATAAACTGCTTCAAGGTTGTTAGGACTCTTTTCACATTCTTACTTATTTTACTGTTGATTATGTGTGTGGGTGTTGCTGTGGGGTTGCTCTGGAACTGGTTCCAGTTACCACTATACAGGTGCTGAGAATCCAACCCAGGTTTTCTTGGAGAAGGGTGGTTGAGCCGTCTCCCTAGCCCAGTGATTAGATTACTCGAATCAGAGAACAAACTGATAGGATGGAGTGAAAGTGTGCTAGGAAGTGTGCCAGCTTTTCCTTAGTTAGAGCAGCGGGTCTCAACCTGCGGTCGACACCCCTTTGGCTGACTGAACGATCCTTTCACAGGGGTCACCTAAGACCATTGGAGAACCCAGATATTTACATTACAATTCCTAACAGCAAAATTTCAGTTATGATGTAGCAGTGGAAATAATTTATGGTGTGTGGGGGGAGGGGGTTCACCATGACAGGAGAATCTGCATTAAAGGGTCACAGAATTAGGAAGGTTGAGAACCACTGCTTTAGAACAATCTAGAGCGAGCCAGTCATAGTGGCTCGTGCCTTTAACCCCAGTGATTGGGAGGTAGAGGTAAGCAGATCTTTTAGTTTGAGGACAGCCTGATCTCCACAGAGAGTTCCAGGAGGGTCAGGATTGTGTAGAAAGATCTGAGGGGAGGAGATGGGGAGAGAGAGAGAGAGAGAGAGAGAGAGAGAGAGAGAGAGAGACTTCCACTAGTATACGCAGAGGACAGAGGAATGATCTAGGACAGAAAGCTTTTATGCCCTTGGTCAGAGCGTCAGCTGCCACGCTCCGCGTTTAATGCTAGAGTGCAGTCACTTTGCAAGGCTTTTAAAAATCACTTCTGCTTCCCCAGTTCTTCAATACAGCCTCATTAAATGCCAGGCCTACGCACGAACAGTGCTCAGAACAAAATAGCAAGCATGCTTTGGTGATTTTTAGCTAATCAGAGATTTACTGAAATTTCATCTCCCAAGTCTTCACGTTCTTAAATACTGAACTACAAAGCTCTGGCCAAGTGGCTCCAGTCACAGGAGACCCTGAACAGTGGAGACGCAGAGGGCTGGACGACAGCGGCGGACACCTCGCCTTGGACCGAGCTCCGTGTGCAATTCTCTCTTCCCTCTTTGTCCCTTTCAAGCCACGAGACCTTGGGCTACAGCTCTCCTTCCTGTCAGAGGGGGTGGGGGGTGGGGGTGGAATAACATATTTCTTGTTACTCCAATCTCTTAGCATGGGTGTAACGATCAAATGAGATAATGGCTAAGAAAGTGCCTTGGAAAGACTGTGAAAGTGAGGTGTTTTATGAAGTGTCTGGGGAGACACAGAGACGAATGTGACCTAATTCCTACCCTGAGGAAATTCACAGTCTACTGAGAAGACACACATGAAAAGAACCTAACCCAAGGCAGTAAATAGGTGTTGAAAGGGCAGTTTAGATTATAAATACCAGAGAAACTTAAAGAGGGGACAGACATTTCTCTGCAGAAATGAATAGCAAAGACTGAAATAAATGTTATTTTCACCATACCTAAAAAGAGACATTAAAAAAATTAAAACACTTTGAATGAGAAAGTCCAGAAAATTGAAGCAGAGACAGGAGATCTGGCTACATTGGAGGACAGGACCCAGAACTGGCTGAAAGTAGAGGGGGGTGGGGAGAATTCATTAGGTGGGCGCTCTTTGAGACTAGAGAGTTAACGCTGTCTAGCTGTCTAGTACAGAGCGTATAGAGAATCCTAGCAACCAGAAATGCAGCAGAGGTGCATGAGTTTAATCCCAGCACTCTGCAGGTAGAAACAAGCAAACCTCGGTGAGTTCAATACCAGAGTAGTCTACATAGTGAGTTCTAGGACAGCCAAGGCTATGTAGAGAGACCCTATCTCAACAAAAACAAATAAGAAAATCCAGCAAAGGATTGCAAAAAGAAATGTTCAGCCCAGACCACCCCACGTCCTGAGCCAGAGCTCCACCCCACAATGTCCTTTCCCCAGATTGTTTTGTAAAGAAAACAGCCCCATTGGGGTGTTGTAGCATAAACCATTTAAAGGGTTTTGCTGCTACTGTGCATTACCGCAAGTCAGCTAGTGAGCGCCCTCCAAAATTACTCATTGTCCAAAGCTGCAGCCCTCCCTCTGCTCCCAGAATTCAGGCTGAAGTAGAAAGGATCCCAAACGAGAGGGCAGCCTGGGCAGCTCAGGGCAGCATTGTCTGGAAAGCAAACAGAAAAGAGATCCAGGTGTTGCCGCGTGAGAGAGAGCTGACTACCGAGTAAGTACAGCGTCCCGAACTCAGTCTCAGGTATCATAAACCACACACACACACACACACACACACACACACACACACAGAGTTTTGATTGTTTTTAACTTTTTGAGACAGCCCTCAAACTTACAAATGTAGCCAAGGTTAGCTTTGAACTCCTGATTCTTCTACATTCACCTTCCAAGTAAATAATCCAATTTAAAAATAAAACTATAGGGTGGGTTGGTGAGCAGGGGAAGGGGGATGCCATAGGGGGTTTTCAGAGGGGAAGCCAGGAAAGGGGATAACATGTGAAATGTAAATAACAAAACTATCTAATAAAAAACAAAAATATAAGAAAACTAGTGAACATAGAGGTACATACCTTTAATCGTAGCACTGGAGACATAGAGGCAGGGGGATCTCTGTGAGTTCAAGCTTACCATATTGAGTTCCAGGACAGCCAGGGGTACATGGAGAGACCCTGTTGATCAATAGTTAGGGCACATTTGCTGCCCTTCAGAGCGCCTATGTTTAGTTTTTCCTTCCTTCCTTCCTTCCTTCCTTCCTTCCTTCCTTCCTTCCTTTCTTTCTTTTTAAATTTACTTGATGTACAATGGTGATTTGACTGCATGTATGTCTTTGTGAGGATGTTGGATCCCTGGAACAGGAGTTACAGACAATTGTGAGCCACCATGTGGTTGCTGGGATTTGAACTCAGGACCTCTGGGAGAGCAAGCAGTGCCCTTAAGCGCTGAGCCGTCTCTCCAGCTCCCTAACTTTGATTCTAAGCATCCACTTTAAGCAGCTCACAACTGTTTGTAACTCCAGTTCCAGGAGATCACCTTCTTCTGCCCTCTATGAGTACCCACACATGTGTGTATAAGCACACAGATACACCTAATTTACGTGTCTATGCACATAAATTGAAAATACCATATGCTGGGTGTGGTAGAGCACACTTTTAACCCCAAGACTTGGGAGGCAGAGGCAGACAGATCTCTCTGAGTTGAGGCTTGAGTGGTCTACAAAGTAAAATTTTCTAGAATCGTGTGTAAGTGGAATAAAATTAAGACATGCTCTCCTTGGGGATCGGATCCATGATTGTTTTGTT
Source organism: Apodemus agrarius (assembly GCA_964023405.1). NCBI lineage: Eukaryota > Metazoa > Chordata > Mammalia > Rodentia > Muridae > Apodemus > Apodemus agrarius. Next base: position 72,471,694 of record OZ030013.1, on the reverse strand, counting down.
AGTCATACATATTATTACTAGTATCAGTAATATAATTTACTTTTTTGAGTTCATGTCTCCCTCTCTACCCCAATCTCTACCCTCAGTCTCTCACTCTTACCCCTACCCCCATCCACCCCCACCTCCTGTCCACCTCACACCCCACCCCGCCCCCGCCCCAGGTCTAGCTGTATGCCTACTGAGATCAAGGGTGTGCACCAACAGGATCAGCCTCCTCATAGCTTTGTGTTGCTCAGGGGTAACATGAAATCTCTAAAAGCCTTAGTTTGTTTGGGTTTCTTATATTCAAGAAAGTGCTTCCTCGCCGGGCAGTTTTGGCGCACGCCTTTAATCCCAGCACTTGGGAGGCAGAGGCAGGCAGATTTCTGAGTTTGAGGCCAGCCTGGTCTACAGAGTGAGTTCCAGGACAGCCAGGACTACACAGAGAAACCCTGTCTCGGAAAACAACGGGGGGGGGGGCGGGGGAGGGGCGGGGAGAGAAAGAAAGAAAGTGCTTCCTCCTTTCTCCCATGGGCAGGATGCTGTGATCCCCGACCTGCCTCCCGGTCTGGTCCGAGCAACGAATGCTGTGCCTGCACAGGGCCTGTCTTCCCTTTGCTGTTTGTCTCCCGTTCTGCTCTGCCACACTCCACATGCAAACCACAACCATTCAGTCCTTAACTGCTCCTTCGAGATGGAGCCAGTACGCCCCAGTACACCTGAGCTGGATTCCTGTCCGGGCCGCCGCGGGGGAGTGAGTGCTGGGCAGAAAAGGGGGCAGAGCGGCTCGGTTAATCTCTTCGGGACATTGCTCTGAACCCAGGCTTCTGAGAAGCTTCGTGCCTTTTAATTGGGTGATCCGTGTAAACGGGGATCTGAGAAAAGACTCCTTAACCTTTCAGACTGGAAGACTCCTCAGCTGCATTGTTTAACACTGCAGAGAAGAGTGGAAATTTACAGGATTCTTGCAGGCAATCTGCCTCCCACACTCTAGGCAGGAAACAAAATGGCACACTAAAAAGAGGCCCAGCCAGTATTTAATAGTCATTTATTTGTTTGTTTTGTTTTTATTTATTTTTATTTTTTTATTTTTTTTGTTTTTCAAGACAGGGTCTCTCTGTGTAGCCCTGGCTGTCCTGGAACTCACTCTGTAAACCAGGCTGGCCTCAAACTCAGAAATCCGCCTGCCTCTGCCTCCCAAGTGCTGGAATTAAAGGCGTGTGCCACCACCGCCCGGCTCCCCTGGCTTTCTTATTAAAGATTTTTATTTATTTATTTATTATGTGTAAGTACATTGTAACTGTCTTCAGCACTCCAGAAGAGGGCATCAGATCTCATTACAGATGGTTGTGAGCCACCATGTGGTTGCTGGAATTTTGAACTCAGGACCTTTGGAAGAACAGTCAGTGCTCTTAACCGCTGAGCCATCTCTCTAACCCAACTTGCTTTCTTATACAACCCAGGACTACCAGCCTAGGGATGGCACCACCCACAATGGGCCCTCCCCGCTTGATCACTAACTGAGAAAATGCTCCACAGCTGGATCTCACGGAGGCATTTCCTCACCCGAAGCCCCTTTCTCTGTGATAACTCCAGCCTGTGTTAAGTTGACACAAAACCAGCCGGTACAGGCGCCTTTACACCCAATGTGCTCTGACACTAGAAGTATGGGCTTCAAATGATTGGCTGCAAAGCTGGGACATGGAAATACCATTTGGACTAGCACGGCGGTTCTCACCTGCCGTCCCGGAACTCAGGAGGATGAAGCCAAAGATTGCTGAGAATCCTAGGCCAACATGGACTGGTGAAACTCTGCCTCAAGAAGACAAAACAAAAAACAAAGAACAAACAAACAAACACAAAAAACCCAGGTGCTCAACGGCACCCAAGAAGACCGTCCAGACTTAGTGGCCCCCAATAAACCAGATCCCCAACCGAACGGATTACAACAGCAAATGATAACGAGAACAAGTAGCCTTCAGGTCAGGCGGCTTATTAAATCAATTGTTCAGAAACTGTTCAAAGCATGAGCCGGACCACTCTGAGAGCGTCTGAATTCATGATGGACAGAGGAACGAGTTTCCAGGAAGAAAACATTCCCGTGCACTTGACTTTGGGATTGGTTTCAAGGCATTCACTGGAAATGAGAGTATTCAGAGTGACAAAGATTCATGATTAAGCTGGAAAATGTCATGGCCGTTTGTGAGTACATGGTTTGAGAAGGAAACAAGAAGATAGAAGAAAATATGTAATCAACCTGTGACATCGAATGGAAATTTCGAGACAAATGTTTATAATGTACCATTTTTGTAAGAACTTAGCACTTCTGAGGGGATTGTAAGCCGTGGCCCCTCGAGCCTCTCAGGCTGGCTGGCTATTCCTGGAAACGTGTTACACAGATTGCAGTGAGCCAGGGTTCTACTGTGAGACACCATTGAGAGCTGGAATATAAACTGGCCCTGATAGAGATTTTAGATCTCAAAGAAAAGCAAGGAAATCTGGCTCCAAAATAGGACAGATTGGAACAATTTTTGCCAAAGGCCGTGAAGGGAAATGATTCAGGAGAGGAGAGCTGGGAGCCTTTTGCAAAGCCAGGCATGAAGCAGAGTGTACCCTGTCCCTGCTGTAACCGTGTGTGTGTGTGTGTGTGTGTGTGTGTGTGTGTGTGTGTAACACACACACCGAGTACTCTCCTGGCTGGATTGAAAGTGTGTGCTGTGAGGATGAAAGTGTTTTCCCCGGGGCCTAGAGAGCAATGGTTAAAAGCACTTATAGCTCTTCCAGAGGGCCCCAGATCAATTCCCAACGCCCACATGGTGACTCAGACACCTGTCACTCAAGGGCCAAGGGATCCAACACCCTTTTCTGGCTTCCATAGCAGTCAGTGCATAAATGTAGTATACAGGAACACATGCAGACAAAACACCCATATACATTAGAGAGATAAACAGACGGTGGAGAGCTAGACTATAGATTGATATACAGACAAACGGACAGACAGACCGTATCTATTTTAGATAGAAAACAAGCTAAGTTGTTGATGAAAGAGGTTTTCTCCCTTAAAATTCATACACTAACTACTGGGAGAAGTGGGTCACCCCAAAGGCGTTAGGAGTTTCATGCTTGAGAAGAATTCACATGGTAATCCGGAAACGCCTCCTGACATTAAAGCCTATGGCAGGAGAAGCAAAATCAAGGGAAGCTAGCCATGGAAGTGTACGTCCATAGTCAACTTACCAGCGAGGCATTCCCATCAGCTAATTTATAGTTCGTACCCACAATAGCTAAGGAGGTTAATGCATTTACCTTCCCCCGTGAATGATTCCCCTTTATTAAAAATACTCAAGCCGGGCGGTGGTGGCACACGCCTGTAATCCCAGCACTCTGGGAGGCAGAGGCAGGCGGATTTCTGAGTTCGAGGCCAGCCTGGTCTACAGAGTGAGTTCCAGGACCTCCAGGGCTATACAGAGAAACTCTGTCTCGAAAAAACAAAAACAAAAACAAACAAAAAAACTCAAACATAGATGACTCTGGAGTATTGGGTATTGCAGAAATGAATTTATTGGTTCCTTTGAGTGGTTAATAACAATCTGAGGACGCGTGCTTTTAATCCCACCATTTGGGGCAGAGGCAAGCAGGTCTCGGGAAGGACAGAGGCTAGCCTGGTCTACACAGGTAATTCCAGGCCAGCCAAGGCTTGTCTCAGTGAGATCCTGTCTCAGAAAAAAACAGACACAACAATAAAAGCAGTTAATAATGGAAGGTTTTATGCCCAGGAAGCCCATTAAAATCATCCAAATGAGGAATTACTGACCTAAAAGTCTACAAGGACCATACAGGCATGTACTATGTGAAAGGCAGACTTTAAACTGGTGGGGACTATGACAAGTCAAAAAAGGAATGCACAAAGCAGCAAAGACATTCAGTTTATAAGCTGACTGGACTTGGTGGTCAGGGCTCATAAATAGAATATAGAAAATAGAGCTGGGCAGTGGTAGCGCATGCCATTAATTCCAGCACTCGGGAGGCAGAGGCAGGCAGACCTCTGTGAGTTCGAAGCCAGCCTGGTCTAAAGGGCTATACAGAAAAAAACCCTGTCTCAAACAACAACAACAACAAAACAAAACAAAAACCCTGAAGAAAATTGTCCTTCACGGTGGTGACAGCAGCCACGGACCCCTTGGGCTTCCTCAGACTCTCACTGTGTAACTCAGACTGTCCTGGGTTTATAAGCCACACACTCTCAAGTGCTGGCAATACAGTGCGGCCAGCATGTTCCCTAGTGCCTATTTTTTCGTTTTTGTTTGTTCATTTGTTTATTTTTTTGAGACAGGGTTTCTCTGTGTAGCCTTGGCTCTCCTGGAACTGGATATGTAGACCAGGCTGGCCTGGAACTCACTCTAGTCAAGGACAACCTTTGAATTCCTGATCCTGCTGCCTTGACTTCTCTAGTGTCAGGATGGGGTGCACACCACCAAACCCAGTCTTCTCTGAAACTCGCCCACTGCCTTCCTCAAGAGCACTGTTTAGAATACTTGGTCACCTGGATTAATCCGGTTACTTCTTCCAGGGTCGCTGTGACCTTTAGCTCTTGCTCCAGTGGAGCAGATACTCGCGCGCACGCGCGCGCACACACACACACACACACACACACACACACACGGCACATACCCATCCAGACACATACACATAAATTATAAATAAACAACTGGGCACACTGACATACACCTTTGATCCCAGCCTGTGGTGGGGCAGGGGACAGAAGCACACCAATCTCTATGAGTTTGAGGATAGCCAGATCTACGTAGTGAGTTCCAGGCTAGCCAAGACTTCATAGTGAGATGCTGACTCAAAATAAACAGGAACAACAACAAAAACTGAAAATATTTAAGAAAGGAGAGGGATGGAGAGATGACCCAGTGACTAAGAGTGAATTCGCTCTTTCAGAGCCGCTCACAATTGCGGTTCAAACACCTCTGGCTTCTGTGTGTGTACACACTTAAATAACAACCTAAAATAACAAAACTTAGGAGAAAAGACTTGAGAGAGCGAATGAGAATATACTGGCCTGGTGGTGCCATCCTGGGGTCTCCGCTTCTCAGGCAGAGGCAGGCAGATGTCTTAGTTCAAGGCCAGCCTGGTCTACACAGTGAGTTTCAGGACAGTCTGGGCTATATAGAGAATCCCTGTCTTGAGAAGATAGATAGATAGATAGATAGATAGATAGATAGATAGATAGATAGACAGACAAAAGTTGAAGGCCTACTTGGCAATTTACTGAGACCCTGTCTCAAAATTTAAAAAGTTAAAAAGAGCCAGGCAGTGGTGGTGCGTGCCTATTAATCCCAGCACTTGGGAGGCAGAGACAGGTGGATTTCTGAGTTCCAGGCCAGCCTGGTCTACAGAGTGAGTTCCAGGTCAGCCAGGGCTACACAGAGAAACCCTGTCTCGAAAAACCAAAAACCAGAAAACAAACAAAAACAAACAAACAAACAAAAAGTTAAAAAGAAATGTCTGGTGATATAGCTCAGTGGTAGCGTGCCTGCCTAGCATGTGTCATGGCCGAGGTTGGATTCCTACTCACACACACACACACACACACACACACACACTCACACAGGGGCGGGGGGGGGGGGCTCTCCTGAACCATTGTCTCTCACACATGCAGATAGTCTGGCTGTGTAACTCAGCAGTACAGTTTAAACTATCCCGGGCAAAGCCCTGGGTTCAGTTCCCAGCATCAGTAATAACGATAAAACTCCCTCCATGCAAACGCCTCACTCGGCAACAGAGTTTGTCCTGTGGGCCGCACCCTCTGCTCTGCAGTCAGGCTGCGCCGCCTCCCCCACCAGCACGCTGTACCCGGGATATTAGGTCTTTCATTCATAACAGTCAGTTACTTCTCTCTCCTTTACGCTCTCCTTGATGAGTTGCTTATACTCTCAAGTGTACATTGGTGTGTGTATCTGCTCTGGGAGGCCACGCCTCTTCAAGGGCAGGAGCCTTTGCAATGCCCCTCCTCCCTTCTGTCCTAAGGTTCTTCCAAGGGCGCTAACGACACAGCAACCACAAGCCCAAGCAGCGTCTTAATTTGTTGCCCAAGTCCCTGACTGTCCTAGCAAAGTGCTTTTCTCACAATGACAAGTTAACCTGTGTCGTTTACCTGTGATGTCACTGCGGTAAGGGTAATGGGAAGAGGCGAAAGGCGCGTCATTCACTTCCAGGAGTCTGCGGCGCCATGCGGCTGTGTGACCCTGGAGAGGTTGCATCGCCAGCAGATGCTGTTTTTGTTTCTGGTGTGTATGATGTGTGTGTTTGTGTGAGTGCGCCTGTGCCTATGCATGTTGTGTGTTGTATATTATGTGTGTGTGATCTGTGTATATATGTACGCGTGGTGTTTGTATGTGTGGTGTGTGTGTATGTGTGGTGTGTGTGGTGTGTGTGTGTGTGTGTGTGTGTGTGTGTGTATGGTATATTCATGAGTATGTTCCACAGGCACCAGGACACAGGGTGGCTTCTTCTATTACTCTTTGTCTTACTGCTGCCTGGTCTACAGAGCAAGTTCTTACTCTCACTGAAGCAGAAATTTGCTGTTTGGCATAGGCTGACCCTAACCCTAACCCTAACCCTAACCCTAACCCTAACCCTACCATGCTTGGGGTACAGTGCATACCTGGCACTCACCTGGAGACTGGGATTGGAACTCAGATGCTCACTGGTAGAGCGGGTGCTCCTACCCACTGCACTATGTCCCCAGGTCACTTAGGTCTTCATTCAGGAAGGCAGGAGACAGGATTATTTAAAACCCTGCCCTGTTTGGCTTTCCCCCACTAAAGCTAACCACTGCTCTTCCTCCTGATTGGGTCCCGTCACACAGCCAGCCCCACCCTTTCCAAGTCAAACTGGAAGCAAAATAATATTCAACACACAGTAAAAAGAATTTGCTGAACAAGCAAAATGGCTCAGGGGGTAGAGGCATTTGACCTGACGATCTGAATCCGAGAGGGTGACCTCTGACCTTTACACGCAGGTGGTGGTAGGTCCATGTCCCTCCCCCATAAATAAATAATTGTAAAAAAAATTTTTTAAATAGAACCAGGGTGGTGGTGGCACACTCTTTTAATCCCAGCACTCAAGCGGATCTCTGTGAGTTTGAGGCCAGCCTGGTCTGCAGAACAAGTTCTAGGACAGCTGGGCTACACAGAGAAGATGTCTTTTTTTTTTTTTTTTTTTTTTTTTTTTTTTTGAGACAGGGTTTCTCTGTATAGCTCTGGCTGTCCTGGAACTCACTCTGTAGACCAGGCTGGCCTTGAACTCAGAAATCCACCTGCCTCTGCCTCCCAAGTGCTGGGATTAAAGGCATACACCACCATTGCCTGGAGAGAAATGTCTTGAAAAACCAAAAATATAAATAAATAAATAAATAAATAAATAAATAAATAAATAAGGGGCTTGCGGTTAAGAGCACTGACTGCTCTTCCAGAGGTCCTGATCAATTTCCAGCACCCACATGGTGAATCACAACCATCTGTAATGGAGTCTGATTCTCTCTTCTGGTATGTGTGAAGACATAGCACTCACATAAAATAAATAATTGATAAATTAAATGTTTTATGGTACTGGAGAGATGGCTCAGCGGGTAAGAATGCTCATTGCTCCTGCAGAGGATGAGTTTAGTTCCCAGAACCCACACCAGGTTACTGACCACCGCGTGGAACTCCAGCTCCTGGACGGAGGGCCCCACACCCTCCGTTAGTCTATTTGGGCAACCACACATACACATGATATTCACACACACACACACACACACACACACACACAGAGAGACCCAGGTTGGATTCTCAGCACCTGCATGGCTGCCCCCAGCAGTCTGCCAGGTGATCTGATAACCTGATGCACTTAAAGGCAAAACATTCATAAAATTAAAACAAAAATTTTAAAAAGATTTTCAAAAAGTTTTTGAGTTTTAAAATGTTTGGCCAAGCCGGGCGGTGGTGGCGCACGCCTGTAATCCCAGCACTTGGGAGGCAGAGGCAGGCAGATTTCTGAGTTTGAGGCCAGCCTGGTCTACAGAGTGAGTTCCAGGACAGCCAGGGCTACACAGAGAAACCCTGTCTCAAAAAAACCAAATCCAAAAATCAAAAAAAAAAAAAAAAAAAAAAAAGATGTTTGACCAATCTTTATTTTCCCCTTTCATTGGCCTTTTGGTCCTCCTGCTTTCTTATTTGCTGGTTTTGTTTTGTTTGTTTTGTAGCTCTGGTTGCCCCTTAACTTGCTAGGTAGACCAGGCTAGCTTCCAATCCACAGAGTCCTACTTGCCTCTGTCTCCCAAGTGTTGGGCTTAAAGGCATGTGTTGTCACACTCAGATGTTTTCTTTATTTTGTTTTTCTTTCTTTCTTTCTTTCTTTCTTTCTTTCTCTCTCTCTCTCTCTCTCTCTTTTTTTTTTTTTTTTTTTTTTTGGTTTGGGAAGTTGTTGATTTTGGTTTTCGAGACAGGGTTTCTCTGTGTAACCACCTGGCTGTTCTGGCACTCACTCTGTACACCAGGCTGGCCTTGAACTCACAGAGATTCTCCTGTCTCTGCCTCAGAGTGCTGGGATCAAAGTTGTGTGCGCTGCTGCCTCCGCCCTGCCACCATCACCACCACCTGGCAGCTGTCTTGCTTTTGTTTAAGGGACAATCTGAAAAGCTGCGTGCATTGTGATGCTTATGTTCTCAGGACAGGTCTCCAACTCTTACTGTCAGTCTCCCAAACTGGCCTGGGTATAAGTGTAATCTTTCCATTCTTCTGCCTCAGAAACTTCAGGGAGCAGAAGTCAAGAGTGTTTCGTGTAATTTTTTTTTTTTTTTTTTTTTTTTTGGTTTTTTCGAGACAGGGTTTCTCTGTGTAGCCCTGGCTGTACTGGAACTCACTCTGTAGACCAGGCTGGCCTCAAACTCAGAAATCCGCCTGCCTCTGCCTCCCAAGTGCTGGGATTATAGGCGTGCGACACCACGCCCGGCTTGTTTCTTGTAATTTTATAATTACATGCAAGAGTCTGTAAAAGAAATAGGAAGCGGCTTTGTCTCAGAAAAACAAAACAAAACAAAACAAAACAAAAAGCGGATTTCTGAATTGGAGACCAGCCTGGTCTACAGAGTGAGTTCCAGGACAGCCAGGGCTACACAGAGAAAACCTGTCTTGGAAAACAAAACAAAACCCCCAAAACCAAAACAAACCAACAAACAAAAAGAAGGAAAAGAAAGAACCATTTGGACTTGCCCCGGCCCCACCTCTGGTGCTGGAGGACAAGCTGGCGAATGCTGCTCACTGAGCTATTCTCGCCACCAGCCTTTGGCCAAGTTAGCCTGTGACTCCTCCTGCCTCAGCCCCCTTCAAGTCCCCCCTCCTCCAGTGCTGGATCTGCATGTACAAGCCACTGTGCTTGAGACCAGAAAACGTTTAAATACTTATTTTTCTATATGGATGTTCACTATGCATGTCCATGTACCACACTCATGCCCGGTGCCTGTGGAGATCAGAAGAGGACTCCAGATGGTCTGGAACTGGAGGTAGGAAGGCTGTGGCCCACAGGTGTGAGCCCATGTGCCCAGTTCTCCTTGACTCTCATTTTTTTGGTTATTTTTTTTTAATGTATATGAGCACACTGTCACTGTCCTCAGACACACCAGAAGAGGGCATCAGATCCCATTACAGATGGTTGTGAGCCACTGTGTGGTTGCTGGGAATTGAACTCAGGACCTCTGGAAGAGCAGTTAGTGCTCTTAACCGCTGAGCCATCTCTCTGGCACCTTTTGCTTATGTTTTTATCCTCTGGACTTATGCCACCATAGCTCCAGTGGAGATCAGAAGTCAACCTGTGGGATCTGGTTCTCTTGTTCCACCATGTGGAGTTAGGGGACTGAGGTCACCAGGCTTGGTGGCAAAGTGCAGTGGCCTGCTGAGTAATCTTGCTCCCCATCCCCCAGCCTCCTTAACCTGTTATTTGGGCTCTTGCTGACCCGAATTTGTCTAGAGCAAAGAACACAAGACGCTAGCTGCCAAAGCCTGACCCTTACCTTGGACCGTCCAGCTGACAGAGAGATCCTAACTCGCCACCCTCTTTTCTTCTCCATCCTATTGGTTAGTAAGTGTCCAAGGAAGCCAAATATGGTCCACCTACTGCCACACCCTTGAAACCAGTTCATCAATCAGCGGCGATTGCAAACAGTAAAAATACTAAGGACAATCTTGGGCTACACAGAGAAACCCTGTCTCGAACCCCCCCCCCCAAAAAAAAAAAACCTAAGGACAATCTTCTAACAATTAGCAGATATGGGGATCCTGTGCTGCTACTGGGGGGACTGGGGTTGCTTTCCTGCTGCATCCTACCCCCTCTAAGGTATTAAAATTTATTTCCTGAGTGGGAGGAGAGAGCCACTGGCGAGAAGTCTTGGGGAGCCCACGGCAGCACCGTGTAGCCCGAGATAGGAATGAGCCAGTTGGGTGGCACACAGAGAAGCCAAAAGGACAGCGGATGGTTCCTACAGTCAATCCAGGGGCAGAGGCTGAGTGCGAAGCTACACAAGCCTGCTCTTTCCCCCGCCCAGTGGGAAAATGTGGCACTCAGGACTCTGGTTGTAACTTATCCATAATAGTTCAGAAGTCTCAGTTGCAGAATCCAAATTTCAGGATGTTTCTCTGAAAATATATTTCCCTGGCTGCTGCCCAACTGTATGCTCTCTTCTGCACCCAGAGACCCTGTGCATGTGATTCCCAAGAAGGCAGGCACAGTGGTTTAGAATAACCCTCAAGGGTGGTTCTTCCACCCTGGGGGTGGGTGGGTGGGGCGGGGGTCCGCCATTTCCAGACTCACTTGTTTACGACACAACCGCAATTTATCCTGTGAATGGAATCCAAGGCGAATCCACATGGAGTTCCTTCCCATCTTCAAGGCACACTTATGAACTAACATAATGAATACCAAAGTAAGAACCACAGCACACTCACAAAGTATCTGTATCAATTGTATTTATTGCTAGAATTTCAACTTTTTCTTTCTTAAGTGTCAGAGAAATAATGTTGTAGGAACACACCCAAGGAGGCAGGGAACAATTGTTATCACAAAGTGCCACAAAGTTGATAAATGTAGGATGAACAGGCAGAATCACTGGAAGCTAAGTGTAATGAGAACAGAACACACAGGCAGCTATAAAAACACTCAATAGGGGGTGGATCTCTTGGCAACCTGGTCATCAAATGGACCTAACTTCTAGCCAGCAAGTGACCTGGCTTTAAGACATCGGGCTGAAGGTGAATTCAAGTTTCAGCCAAGTGGCTAGAACCAAGTCAAACCTATTTTTCTCCTCTCCAGCATCCCCAAAGCCTTGAGTTGTGGGGTTGTAACAGATCAGATCCAATGCAGGATCCCTTTTTAAAAAAATGGATCTCAAAGATAGGCTACTGCTAGGGAACTAAGTGTAAGTCACCTGAGAAAAGAGGAGCAGGTAGGGAGGTGCCCCGGCACACATGGATACGATACAATGTATCCACATACGCTGGGCTGGAGGTGCCCCGGCACACATGGATACAATGTATCCACATACGCTGGGCTAGAGGGCTCAGTGCTCTTAAACTGGCCTAGTGGGGCCAGCCTGAAGCTTCTGGGACATCCAGCAAGTTTCACATCCAGAAACCTGCTCATTACTTCCCCCCAGCAGGGCAAAACAGCAACCAGGGACAGGCCCCAGTCAGCCTCCCCAGGTCCCTGAGAAACAGGCAACACAGGCAGCAACAGCAAGGCCCCCCCCAGAGCCGGTCCCAGTCCCAGCAGACAGACGGGGAGCACTCTAGTCCTTAGGGAGACAGCCAAGAAATGACTCATCATGAAGTCCGGGGCTTCCAGGCCTTCACGCAGACAAAGATAGGACACTGTGGGAAAGGCCCAGCTGACCCCATGCATAGGGTACAACAGACCAGGAGTGGTTCTGTGAGGGCCTCTCATGTGATCCAGCACTGGGACATTGTTTGACTTATACAGAAACATACACTGGAAAAATACATCATAATCTGACGTTCAGGAAGTACTGAAACCCGCCGTGTGTGCTTCGTCGCATCGGCTGTAGCACAGGCTGCACACAAAGGTGGCCAGTCAACCCTCCCGGCAACCAGAAGGTTCCTCCTCCACAGCCCATTTGGAATGTTAGGATCTTTGGGTCTCTGGCCTTCGGGCCTCCCCAGAGACCTCTTCACAAGGATTGCAGAGTACACCCCTTGCCTCAGCTGGCCAGAGGTTTTCTCCACAGTGGTGGTTGCAGCAGTAACTACGACTCAGATATAGTTGGCAGGGGGCTGTCGGGCACTGAGGCGCTGCATGTGACAGCCGTGGCAGAGCAAATGTCCGTCAAGAGGGAAGCAGCAGCAACCTTCCTCGTCACTCAGCTGCATGCGGCAGTCCTAGGGAAGAAGGCGACTGACTAGTTCGTTTCCACCCAGGCTCCCCACAGAGGCCATCCTGGGAGTCTGTTCTGCTCCAATCCAGACTCCAGGTGACTGGAAGAGTAGGGGTAAGGCAGGGAGGGTGAAGGGTCAAAGTGTCGACCTCAAGTGAAAACCCGAGAAATACTTCTTCTGGACACCAGGTGTCGCTACTGCAGCAGAAATAATGAGACAAGCCCCAACCCAGCAGTTCAGATGCTGGGGAAAGCCAGATTCCAGATTTAAAAAGATCTAAACGGCTAGGCTAGGATCGGAAAGAGAGGAGCTGGAGGACGAGACATAGGTCACTGCAGTGTCCTGGTTTTCTCTATCCTGAATCCCTCCCACAGATGCCCAGCCATTCCAAGACTCCCAGTTCCCAAATTCTGATTTTCCTAAGTCATCCCTGAACCCCAAGGCTTACCTCACAGTGGTAGCACTCGAAGTGATAATCACGGTCCATGGATATCACCCTCACAATGTCGTCACAGCCCTGAAACACGCAGAGCCCCATGGGGATGAGCACATCGTGATGTCCCCAAATCCCCCTTCCTGACCCATCAAGCAGATATATACAGGCCTCTTCCCGCAGTTAGCTCGCATGGGGCTAACAGTAGCTTGGACAGCAACTTCTACTGGAATGTTACCCGCTGCCCTGGCGCCGTCCCAGGAGAAAAGGCCCCCATGGTGCAGCTGCCCTCCACAGGCTCAGCTTTGCCTGCTAACTCCCTCGTGCAAAGAAGTGGGCAGAGGGGGAGGGGCGGGGATCGGAGAAGGCTGAGCACAAGGCGGTCTAAGGAAGAGGCTGGTCGCTCTCCCTCTAGGCACGCCCTCTCCATACACAGCTTAAATAACCCTGTCCCTGTTTTAGACCAGTTTAAGGATAGTTTCCCCCCTTTTTTCAGTCCCTGTATCTGGTGACCTTGGCTTCCAAGAAAGCCTTGTTCTCTGTACAGGGACAGAAGATATGGAGCCTGGGCCCAGCGAGTCTGGGTCCGGATGTTTAGGTCAGGGTGGTGACCCCAAGAGCAGAGTCACACGGGAATCTTTCACAGAATGTACATTCCTTCCAAGTGCCACTTCCCAGGGGAGGCCAGGCCGCGTGTCCCCGTCTCCTCCCAAGAGGCGGCGGCACTGGCCGCTCCGAGGAACTCGGATACACTGACCTCGGAGGGGAGGATGGGTTGTCCACAGGCCGCGCATTTCGGGGCATAATTTCTAAAAAGGAAGACAGTGGTGAGCTTTGGTCGGGGACTCGCTCCCTGGACCCAGGCCCACACCTTACCCCTGGGGTCAGACTCACTTGTGGTAGTCAGTGACACAGTACACCTGGTTGGAAAAGTCCACTGTGAAGGGGACGCCATCCAGGCACTTGTTACAGACGATGCATCGGAAGCAGCCAGGGTGATAGGACTTCCCCACGGCCTGGAGGATCTAGTTCGCAGGGTGGGAGGAGGGTCAGCCTCCACTCAGCCTCGCTCGCTCTCCAGCTACCTAGTAAGCTCCTTCCCAACCCCCTCCTGTCCTCCTAGAAGAATGCTACATAATTTGAGACTAAGTCTTAAAAATGAAGGCAAAACCAAAACCAAAACCAAACAAAAAAACCAAACAAACCCTGGAAGAGGTCAAAGAAACTTTCAGCCTATGGATTTTTGATGTTTTTGTCTACTTCTTGGAGACAGGGTCAAAGTATCTTAGACTGGCCTTAAAACTCCACGCAGCCTGGCAGCGGCAGGGCAGACCTTTAGTGCCAGCACTCGGGAGGCAGAGGCAGGCTGATCTCTGCGAGTTCCAGGACAGCCATGACTGCACATAGAAACCCTGCCTTGAAAAACCAAAGGGGGGGAGGGAAAAAGAAAGAAAGAAAGGAAGGAAGGAAGGAAGGAAGGAAGGAAGAAAGGAAGGAAGGAAGGAAGAAAGAAAGAAAAAAAACCCCAAAGTCAAACCACACCACTATGTAGCCGAGGACGGAACCTGGGCTGTCTCTGTCTTTTGCTCAACTATCAGAACTCCAGCCTCAGGCCACACCTTTTGTATTACAACCCTTTTTTTTCAGTTCTTTCCAGTTATCTACTAGACAGCCACAGTCAAGGCTCACGGTCCCTGTAAACCATAATCCAATTGCTTCTTTTTATACAGGAAAGAAAACTGAATTCCAACTGTTTCCAACCAGTAGCCGAAAAGGGAACCTATTCACGTAGCTCAGGCTGGAGGGCGGCTGTGTCCATAATCAGGGAGGGCACAGATCACAGAAGCCCAGGAGGCTGACCAGAGAGACTTGCTCTCACAGGGAAGCACTGTGGGGCAGCTCTGGGGAGGGAGGGCAAGAACACGATCCTCTGGCAACAGGCTCTCGAGCTACGAAGCCAGCAGCTCTCGCCCTTCGGGCCGGTGGCTTCCAGAACTCAGCCGAAGGGACACTCCTTACCTTTTCCAGAATCAAGTGGCCACAGACACAGCACTTCTCAGCCGCCTCCTGAAACCCTGAAAACTAGAGGAGAGACAGGACACAGTCACCACGCTGAAAACACGGTAGAACCCGATGGCCACCAGTGTCCCAGCGTGAGAGCCGAGTCTAGGCCTTTCACTCACCAGATAATCTTCCTCACAGTAGACAGAGCCGTTGACGTTGTAGAAAGCCTTGCACCGCAAAGTTCGTCCTAGAAGCAGCAGAGAAGGTGCTGGGGGTTAACTCTGGAGCCCCCACACTGGGCATTCCTCTTCTGGTTCCTGCTCCCCAGTACTGACGGGACATTTGGACCTGGGCTTTAAAGCTTTCCCCTTAACTGTTGTCTGTTCTTCCTTCTCAAACAAAAGCCCATATCCATGTGGACAGAGACAGAGGGACCAGGAGTTTAAGGTCAGCGTGGCCTACACAGGAAAGCCAGCCTCAAAGAGAAAGAACCCTGCACGATACAATTCCAATTGGCTTTGGCTTCATTCCAGCCAAACAGCGTTTCTGCTTGTTCCTCCTCTAGCTCCCGTGTGTTCATCCACACCTCCTCGGGGCCCAGGGCACACGGGGAGCCACCTCAGAGGGCTGGGCCAGGCTGGTGTACCTGGGAAGAAGCTCTGACTAGGTATTACTTGATTTGCAGGGAGCCCTGGCCCCAGGCCTTGGTCTCTGCGACCTTTCATCCCAGGATTCCTCGCTTCCATGTGGGTATCCTACGCTCACCTGTCTGTCCGGCTCCTTCCTGCTACAGCCTCTATGGCGGTCAGGACATCTTTGGAGCCACCGCTTTGTTTGGGAGCTTAGAGAAAAGCACGAGTCTTTGGGGTCAGAGGCTGCCGGGGATTTTTCCCAACTCCACATGGCAGGCCATTTTAGCCCGACACCCACAAAAACTACTCCATCCGATCTGAGCGGTCAAAGACAAGCAAGAACGGAGAGAAGAAGGGAAACGTCTCCCATCGAATCCAGTTCTGGATCTGCTGGGGGAGGGAGGGTCGTGGAGAAAGGCTCACTTACTGACGCGGGAGAGGAGAGGAGGGGGGCACATCAGGAAGAGGCCTAAAGAAAAGGGCAGTCGGATCTGCCGGGAGAGAGGCAGGCAGAAGCTGGGGGAGGAAGGGAGCCGCTGAGTGCTAGAGTCAGACAGGCAGAGATAGGAGATTAGAGGGTTAGCGCGGAGGAATCAGAATGGGTAAGCAGTGTGGAAGGGATAATGAGAGGTGCGGGAGGGTGTGGTGGGGGGAGCACCCCCACAGAGGGCCTCCTGAGCTAACATCAGCAGCAGACATTCCTCCAGTGTGATGTCATCAGCTTGGCATGGCCTAATGGCCTCCACTCTAGCGAGGTGGCTGAACTCTGACCAGCCAAGAGAAAACCCCCCTCCAGCCCCCCCCCAGCTCCCCACTCCCCCAGCCCACACCCGCCCTTCCCACATTCCAGTCTTTCACCGTCGCCCCAGGCAACTCTGCTGCCCAAGACCAAACCTCACCAAAGAAGAGGTGGGGCTGGAGCCCGAAGCTGGGCCAACGGGAGGTACCGGAGAAAGGGAGGTTCGCAGGAAGAGCAGGGGGCTGAAGGACAAAGCTGACCCAGCCCGGGGAGGGAAAGGCAGGTAGCTAGCCAGCGCTCAGACAAGGAGAGGGACAGCTGTGGGCCCTGGCAGGTGCTCCTTTGCATCAGTGTCTGACCGAGTGGGGGTTGGGGTGGGGGTAGAGTACCAGGTACACTCACCACAGGAGCAGCAGACAAAGCACTGGGTGTGGTAGAGGCTGTCCAGGGCCTGGCAGGCATTGCTCTGGCCATAGATACCTTTGTTGCACTTGATACAGGTGCCTGAGACGAGAAGAGTTGGGGGACAGTCACACCCCATCTCCCGAGCCCAAACCCAGGCATCCCCAAGCTTTCTCGACTGGGAGTGCCCGACGTGCCAAGGGGCACAGGCTCCTTTGGAGAAGATGGGACAACTGGAAATGGCGTGCAGCGGGGGTAGAGTCGTAAGTTCAACCTATGGGATGCCTGCCTGCCTGCCACGTAGATGCCCCGGGCTCCATCCCTGGCGCCAGATAAATGGGTGCAAGAGAGCACACACTGTGGCCCAGCACTCAGGAGACCAGGGGATCCGAGCTGAGCTCTGGGTTACCTTGGTTCCACAGCAGGTGAGACCTGAGGTCAAGCTAAGACCCTGTCTCGAAAAAACTAGATCCATTCTTATTAATTACCGGATATTTTCCAAGCACGTCTTTTGTGCTTAGCACACAACCTAATTTAAGAAAGAAATGGCTAAGTTAAAGACGCTCTGTTTCATGGGAGATGGAGCTGCTCTGCAGCAGCACCTGGGGGACAACTTCCTAGAGGAAGCCACCCAGGCCCCTGGGACTTCAGACTCACTATTCATAAAACTCGATCCGGCCGAGCAGAGGGTCTTTTATGCAGACGGGCCCTGCGAACACTCCTGTACTCATTGCTAAGAACATAATAGGGTCTTCAGACACCAGGGCTGTGTGGGATTTGAGGAGAGGGATTGGTAGCAGACGCTACCTCCCTCCTGCCCTGGGGAATGGGGCTTCGCCTCTCTTCCTGGCACCCTGCACTAAGCTGCAGATGTACACCTGGTTCTGGAACCAGCCTTTCCTGGGTGTGTTCTTCCTTCCCTCCACTCCCCAATTCCAGGCCCATGACTGAGGGCTAAGCCCTGTCTTTGGGGAGCAGATCCCAACGGGCCTGCCCCACCTCTCCCCCTCGGCACACTGCCACACTCCCTGCCTGTTGGGGCCCATCCCAGTCTTTGCCCGGGGGCTCTGGGAGCTGGTGCAGCAGCTGCGGCCACCGATGGGCCCGGGCCTGTTCTGCTCCCTCCCTCTGGCAGCTGGGCAGAGCTGAGGCCAAGGAAGAGGGCCCTACCAGAGGCAGCAGGCAAAGGGTTAGCATCAGGCTAGCACTGGGACACGGGAGTCTGCCTGTCGGGGCTGTCAGGAGGCAACCTGGCCTCATTTCTGAGTTCAAAAGGTGTTCTCTCTCAGGATCAGGGAATTTGCCCAAGATTGTCATGCCAGGGGCCCTGGCAGAGCCCTTCTGTGGGAAGCCATGGACACTGTGGTGGATAGAGGAAGCTGCTCAGGCACGTTTGCCTCACCTCCACTCAGAACATCCACACCTACCTTCCTCCTGCCATTTTGCCCAACTTTCTGGGTCTTTTTTTTCTTTGGGCTCTGATGGTTTAAGCCAGTGAGACTTCTTTGGCCCAGCTCTGTCTTGGGCCTCAAAAGGAAATTCCTAAATGGGCCCTGCTTCTGTTTCCCTTGATCGAAGTGGTTTAGATCGTCTGCTCTGCGTCCCCCTTCTCCAGACGGTAGGGGAGAAAAAAAACGCACAAGCGCGCGTACTGAACTGTCCTTTCTAGCTTACTAAGTAAGGTTCTGCTGCTACCTTTGAACTTCCTTGCGATTATCCTTTCTGGGGGTGGGGGGGGGGGAGGAGGAACTAGCCATGGGGGAGGGGAAGGGGAGGAATTTGAATGCTGGAAAAATCGAGGGTACTTGGAAAACAAGAGCCCCCCGAGTCCAGGGGCTACTGGGAGTCCACATTCAAATCCTAGCTGCTTTTGATAAATAAGTGATATCTGTGAATTGTGAGTTTTGGGAACACCATCGCCTAGCTCTAACAACCGATCGATACTTCTTTAAAATTTTGAGTATTGGAGAGAGACCGTGGCCAGGTTTCCTCAACAGGAGCAGGGAGGCGCGGCGGCTTCTTTCTGGAGACTGATCAAGTTAAGGATGGACTTAAGTAATACTTGGTAGTCACACAGAATAGGTGTCTAGCTAAGGGTAATGGTCTTGGGGTTCACTGGTTTTGGCCCTGATTTCCGGAAGCTGGTGAAAACAGACGGATAGGTACTGGTCTATTTTAAAAGGCCACCGGCATACACCTCACCATCAGGACTGGGACCGGGCAGGGACTGAGTCCTTGCTTTCCATTCTAGGGAGTTCAGGCTTCCCCATCAGGCTCCTTTTCCCCCCGACAGCAGGCAAGACTGCGCGGGAGCTAGCAAACATCCCCCAACGCAAGCACACGCTCCCCACCCCTCGGCCGAGCGGGCGTAGCCCACGGCACCTGGAGCGCCAGGGCAGGAGTCGGCACGCACGCGGCCGCCCGCCCCGCCCCCCGCGCATTCCCCGAATTCCTACGGGTGGAGCAAGGAGCGGGTGGGGGCGCGGCACGCCGGAGCTTGCAGGAGCCTAGCCGCGAGGGGGGCGCGGGAGGATGCTCTCCCGGCCCCGCAGCGCCTCCTCCTTACGAGGCCTCCTACTGCGACAGGCCGACGTGCCACGATGCTTGAGAAAAATGGGACTCCCGAGAAAAATCAAGAGTTGAATTTGTCGGGGATCATGAGTCTGCTCCTATTAGAAACCTGGCTGGACCGAGCAAGTGCTCTAAGGTCCGCCCTCTTCCATCCCTCTGGCCTCAATTCCAAACCTGGGTCTCCACCTGCAACTCTCGCCCCCCCCCGCCCCCCGCAATTTGCGCCGTCGGGGCAATGGGTCACCGCACGCGTTGACCGGTCTCTCAGTTCCCTAGCCTCTTTCCTACTTACCAAAGTAATCTTCTCTGGCCTCTGGCTCCCGTATCCGGGATCGGGAGGCCTCCGGAACGAAGGGTCCAGGAGACTCCTCCAAACCCGACGGCTCAATCCCCGTGGGTTCCCCACGGGCACCGGCTTCTCGCCCACTGGTAGCCACCGTCAAACGCAGCAATGCTGTTAGCTCGTCCTGGTAACGGGCCCCCGCGGCGCAGTCCCCGTAGCCCGTAACCGAGTGTCGTCCGGGTTGCGCCCCACGTCTCTCCAAAGGACCGGCGGTTCCCACCACGGCTCCGGTTAGAGCTCCGGGGCTGCCCAGGGCCGGGGGGTACGAGTGACGGCTCTCCTGGCAGCCGAACCCCACAGGCCGATGAGCGCACAGTCGGTCGAGGGCAGCGTGGAGCTCCGGGTAGGCGGACGGAACCCCTCCGGAAGAGTAGCCCGCAGGAGCAGCGGTCAGGGGGAGGCCGAACAGGCACGGCCCCGCGGGCAGCGGGCTCCCGTGGCGCTGGTCGTAGCCCATGCTGATGCCGCTGGTCCGATTGCTGCACGGCCGGCTACCTCCGGCTCCGCCGGCCCCCGCTCCGTCCAGCAGCAGGCTGCCCCGGGGGCTGGATGGCTTGCTCGCATCGCTGGCCGAGCTACTGGCGAAGCTGGAGCGAGGGCTAAGGGCTGGAGCCGTGGTCTCTAGCCGAAAATCAGGAGGCGACGACAGAGGCAGAGGCAAAGCGCGAGTGGGCGGCGGCCCCCCGGGAAAGGACCCTTCGAAGCGCTGCGCTTCAAAGGAGCCGCGTGCGTTCCGCTCGGCGTCCAGGGGCCCTGGCTCCCTGGCCGGTTCCAAAGGTTCATCCCCAGGCCCCCCATTCGCTCCTCGGTGTCCTGATTTCCTAGGTCCCCCTAACCCACTCAGGCGTCCCTTGCTTGTTCCGGGGGTCCCATCAGACCCAGACCGGCTCGCTTCACCCTTTCTGCGACCGAACTTGGCGCTGCCGGAGTCGGAGAGTCTCAACTTTTCTAGCAGACGACTGGCTTTCTCCCCCAACCGCTCCATGCCCACGGATCTGGGGCCTGCAGCCCCCTCCTCGCCCGGCACGCTGCAGGGTTTCGGCCAGAGGCCGGGCTCGGGTTCCCCGGGGCTCGGATTCCTGGGATGTAAGCCACGCACGGGGGCTCAGCGAGCGGCCCAGGTGCCGGGCGCCCGCGGTCCTGAAGCATGCCCCAGCGAGAGGGTCCGCGCGCGGCTGGCAGGGCCCACGGTAGCGGCTGTCCTCCGCAGGTCTGTCCACGCGTCCGCTCGCGCCACCGCCCGCCGGCCCGGCCCGCCCCCCTGGCTCTCTCTTGCAGGGACCCAACTTCTCCAAACTTTTGTCTGCCTTGGCCGGATCTACTTTCCGGGAAGGGCGGAGCGCGGTGTGCACCCCGGGTTGAGGTGTCGGCGCAAGGATTTCTTGCGCCTCGCCAGAGGGACACTGTGAGAGCTGCCTCCGAGGTGGAGGGCTGCTGACAGGACGTAAAGGGTCAAGGGGCAGATTGGGCAGCTGCGTCCACAAAACTCCAGAGTTTAGACTGGGGGAGGGGAAGTGAAAGGGAACTCTTTGTTTACAGTTGGAATGTGCGGAGGGGCACCGTGGAATGTGTCCATCAAGGTTGGGAAGAAAAGGGCATGTTCTACACAAACTCCGTGATACTGTTCCTAGAGTGAGGACTAGGGGGGAGATGGGGAAGAGATGTCACCGAAGTGATAGGATAGGGGGCCAGCCGTAAGAGGAAGATGAAAGGAGGATATGTAGGAGGTCCAGAGACCCATGTGTGAAGATAGCTCTGAGAGGCAAAGAGGCGCAGGCAAGCAGTGTGGGAGCTGCAGGACCGACGAAGGCTTAAAGCAGGGAAAGGACAAGTTGGTCCGGAGACTTGAGAGACAAACAGATAAGCTGCAATAAAAAGCGCTTTCTAGACCCATGGTCTTCTGATGACGGAGTGGGAGGATACAAGATTTATGTGCTTATATAAAAAGGAGCGAGGAAAATAACTGAGGCTGATCCCTGCCTCTAGAGGGACAGAGAAAGATTTAGTGTGTACATAAAAAACGCGGAGAAAGGTTTAGGACTAATGCAACCTTAAGGGCAATAGAGAGGGAGACACGGGAAGAGACACCCCCTGGTGTTGGGAAGTGAAACTTTTAACAAACCCTTTAGGTGGCTAGAGATCAAAAAGTGTGCTTTTCAGGCAAGGTTACACCCTTCCCAACTCTGACCTTCCCATGGCTTGGTCATAAGAGGCTGATGGCAGAGTGGACTGCCATCCTTAGGGGGAGTGGACTGTATAAATGATGAGGGTGGAATGGGGAAATACGTAATAATAACCAATGAACAAGAATAAGGAAGAGCCGGCAGTGGTGGCACACGCCTTTAACCCCAGCACTTGGGGGGCGGCAGAGGCAGACAGATTTCTGAGTTCGAGGCCAGCCTGGTCTACAGAGTGAGTTCCCGGACAGCCAGGGCTACACAGAGAAACCCTGTCTTGAAAAAACAAAAACAAACAAAAAAAAAAACCCCAAAAAACCAAAAAAAAAAAAAAAAAAAAAAGAAAGAAAGAAAGAAAGAAAGAAAGAAAAAAAGAAAAAGAATAAAGAAAGAAGACATGCTTGGCTAAAATCAAACACCAAGCAGTTGATTTTTTTTCTGTTTTTTGTTTGTTTGTTTGTTTGGGTTTTTTTTTTGTTGTTGTTGTTGTTTGTTTTTTTCCCCGAGACAGGGTTTCTCTGTGTAGCCCTGGCTGTCCTGGAACTCACTCTGTAGACCAGGCTGGCCTCAAACTCAGAAATCTGCCTGCCTCTGCCTCCCAGAGTGCTGGGATTACAGGCGTGTGCCACCAGCACCTGGCTGATTTTTTTTTTTTAATCCAAAATAACATCTCAAATGGTGAGAGATAGGAAATGGTGGGAAATTACCTTTTCTTTCTCCTCAAGATGGGGTTTCTGAGTAGTCCTGGCTGCCCTGGAACTCATTCTGTAGACCAGACTGGCCTGTAACTCAGAGATCTGCCTGCCTCTGCCTCCCAAGTGCTGGGATTGAAGGTATGGGCCACCCACACCTGACTTCCTTTTGTATCTAGGTTCCATAAAAATTACTGCATAGAAATCATGCATATTATTTTCATCTCAATATCTAGAGAATCTTTTATAATTTTATATCCATAGGGAGTGGGGAAGAGAAGACAGGTATGGCATACCTACATTCACAGCACTTAGAAGTCTGAAGCAGGAGCCGGGCGTGGTGGCGCACGCCTGTAATCCCAGCACTTGGGAGGCAGAGGCAGGTGGATTTCTGAGTTCGAGGCCAGCCTGGTCTACAGAGTGAGTTCCAGGACAGCCAGGGCTACACAGAGAAACCCTGTCTCGAAAAACCAAAAAAAAAAAAAAGTCTGAAGCAGGAGAATGGATGGTTTGAAGTTGGCCTGGGTTATGTAGTGAGTTCTAGGACTGCCTGCACTACATAAGCCTTTTTCTCAAAACAAAAATAAGCCCAGGGGTTCTGACACTGCAATTAATCCAGGCATGATTACTCAGGGAAATAGAGACACGATGGCCTGTGAGTTCAGTGCCAGCCAGGGCTACAGGGTGTCTCAAAACCACACCAAACAAAGTGACAAAGAAGCTGACGCCTTTGTCTAAGTTGTATTTTCACTCAGTTGATTTCTCTAGATAGTCAGCCTGTCCCTGGTCAA
The DNA here is from genome assembly GCA_964023405.1 of Apodemus agrarius. NCBI lineage: Eukaryota > Metazoa > Chordata > Mammalia > Rodentia > Muridae > Apodemus > Apodemus agrarius. The sequence continues at coordinate 72,448,497 of OZ030013.1, read as the reverse complement.
GACTACAGCTTTTCTCTGATCTTGAAATTTTCCTGAGGCTAAAAACATCAGCAATGAGGTGACCTATCAGGTTGCAACCTGCTGTGAGCAACCTCTTCACAACTAGCCGGAGGGTCCTGCCCCACCCTCACCCCCAGATGGAAGGATGACTGAGGGTCTTCTTGGGATATCTCGGGTCTCTGCGCATCTCTAATATTTAGAAATTTTGAGATTTGGGGATGAAGATGAACGTAATCCTGTTATTTAGTTTTTGAGACAAGGTCTCTCTGTATTATCCTAGAATTATATGTAGACCAGGCTGGCCCCAAATTAGAGATTCTCTGCCTTGCGACTGCTGATTAAAGTCATGTACCACCACCCCAGATAAAAGAGGAAATTGTAAGGAAAGTTTTGAAGCTCCTAAAAAAGCCCATCCAAAGTCTGGCTTGGCAACAGTGGGCACAGCTGGGACTGGGAAGAGCTGTTTACAAGGGATAATAGGAAGCAGAAACTAGTCCGAGGACAAGGAGGTGCCCGATGGAGCATGCCCAGTGGGCTCCTGACCTCCGGGGAAATCCAGTCTGGTGCTGGATCTCCATAAGCCCTCTTTTATTTATTTTATCATATTTATATGTTTCTGTGTGTGTGTGTGTGTGTGTGTGTGTGTGTGCTAGCAGAGCCACTAAGTCAGCAGATGGCCCTTCTTCATCTCCAAAACTGTAATAACATACATACACAGCCGACTTCTTTTTTTTTTTTAAGATTTGTTTATTTTCTGTATATGAGTAGATCGTAGCTGTACAGGTGGTTGTGAGCCATCATGTGGTCACTGGGACTTGCTCTCAGGACCTTTGCTCTCTCCAGCCCTGCTCATTCCTGTCCAAAGATTTATTATATGTAAGTAAGCTGTAGCTATCTTTAGACACCCCAGAAGAGGGCGTCAGAGCTCATTATGGATGGCTGTGAGCCGCCATGTGGTTGCAGTCAGTGCTCTTAACCATTGAGCCATCTATCTCTCCGGTCCCACACAGCTTGCTTCTTAACCCAGACATTTTGCAGTTAAAAACGCAAAAGCCAGGAGCTGAAGAGGTGGCTCAGCGGTTAAGAACACTGGCTGCTCTTCCAAAGGTCCTAAGTTCAAATCCCAGCACCCACATGGTGGCTCACAACCATCTGCAGTGGGATTCGATATCCTCTTCTGGTGTGAATGAAGACAGCTACAGTGTACACATATACATAAATAATTCTTTTTTTTTTTTTTTTTTTTTTTTTTTTTTTGGTTTTTCGAGACAGGGTTTCTCACTGTGTAGCCCTGGCTGTCCTGGAACTCACTCTGTAGACCAGGCTGGCCTCGAACTCAGAAATCCGCCTGCCTCTGCCTCCCAAGTGCTGGGATTACAGGCGTGCACCACCACCGCCCGGCTTAAATAATTCTTAAAAAAAAAAAAAAAAAAAGACAGCTGGTCAGTGGTGGCGCACGCCTTTAATCCCAGCACTTGGGAGGCAGAGGCAGGCAGATTTCTGAGTTTGAGGCCAGTCTGGTCTACAGAGTGAATTCCAGGACAGCCAGGACTTTACAGAGAAACCCTGTCTCAAAAAACAAAAACAAACAAACAAACAAAAAATTTCAAATGACAACCTGGTGGTGGTGGTGCTTTTTTTTGTTTGTTTTGTTTTGTTTTGTTTTGTTTTGTTTTGAGACAGGGTTTCTCTGTGTAGTCCTGGCTGTCCTGGAACTCACTCGGTAGACCAGGCTGGCCTCCAACTCAGAAATCCACCTGCCTCTGCCTCCCAAGTGCTGGGATTAAAGGTGTGCACCACCATGCCCGGCTTTTTTTTTTTTTTTTTTTTTTTTTTTGGTTTTTCGAGACAAGGTTTCTCTGTATAGCCCTGGCTGTCCTGGAACTCACTTTGTAGACCAGGCTGGCCTCGAACTCAGGTGGTGGTGCTTTTAATCCCAGGACTCAGAAGACAGTGGCAGGTGGATCCAAGTTTGATGCCAGCCTGGTCTACAGAGCAAGTTCCAGGACACCCTGCCTTGAAACATCAGAAAAGCAAAACAAAACCAATAAAAACACCTCAAATGACTGGCCAGGTGTGACCATGGCCACTTGTGGTCCTCCCACAGGCAGGAAGATTATAAATTCAACACTTGCTCATAAGTTCAAGCCCTGCCTGGACAAGGTAATGACTCCTTGTCTTGTCTCAGAATAAAAAGTAAAGAGAGGGCTCGGTGGGCGTTATCGATCACCGCTCATTCGGTATCCGGTTCAAAAATCAATCTCTAGTGCCACAAGAAATAAGCCAATGGTAAGCACCCCATGTTAATGCTAACTCCTCTACTTGACAGCCTCGGACGCACTCAGGATTTGTTAGCCCGAGCCCCATGCCTACAGCCACTCTTCGTTGAGGGAGAACCATAGCCCTCTCTCCCTGCCCCTCTCTGTCTCACTATTTTGCTTAATGTGGTGTATGGGTGTTTTGCCTGCATGTATGCAGGTACCCCAGAAGCATGCCTGGTGCCCAAGGAGGCCAGAAGAGGGCCTTTGGACTTAGAGTTACAGGTGGTTGTGAGCTGCAGTGTGGGTGCTGGGAAATGAATCTGGGTTGTCTGGAGGAACCTTCAGAGCTAACTGTTGAGCCATCTCTCCAGACCCTTTTCCTTCTCAACTTCAAACCTACCCAAATCCTGTAAGCCTAGTTGCATCAGTTCTGCTCCCTAAATACCTCGGTTGCTTGCCCAGCCTTCCTATCCCCGCCCCCACTACCCCAACGACAGGACACAGCCGAGGCCTGCAGGATGACATGAGAGGAAGCAGAAGGATTGGGAACTGGTGATTTCAAGGGTGAGCCTGGCCCGGCAGTGGTGACGCAAGCCTTTGATCCCAACACTTGGGAGGCAGAGGCAGGAAGATTTCTGAGTTCGAGGCCAGCCTGGTCTACAGAGTGAGTTCCAGTACAGCCAGGGCTACACAGAGAAACCCTGTCTTGAAAAGCAAATACATAAGTAAATAAATAAATAATATCAAGGGTGAGCCTGGGCTATGTGAGACTCCTCTCCCCATTTCCAAACCTAATCAATTCCTCTCTGTAACTTCCTGCTGCCCTTTAGCCAGCAGCCGTATAGACTACATGACTTACGGTCTCCAGGCTCCTTCCTCAGGCTGTGTCCGCCTCTAACCATCTACCCCAGAAGCAACCTTGCCTGCACTCACTCTTGCCTCTGGACTTTTGTTTGGCTCATCCTCCTGGCCTTTGCCCCTCTCCTGGTCAATGCCTCCCCCTCTTTCAGGCAATACTTTAAACCTCACTGTCTCTGATAGGCCACGCCCAGCTACGCAATCTCGTCAGTTACCCCTGCCTAGACTGCCATTGTCCTCCACATTGTCCACAGTAACCCTTATCACAGGTCCTTTGTTTGTCTGTGCTGCCCCCCCCCATGCGCCCCCCCCTTCCTGACTAGTAAAAGAAACTGAACGATCTGAACTTAACACGTTCGTGTCCACAGCCCCCAGCACACGCAGGGCACACAGCCAGGAATCAGTTGACCGCGGTTTGCAGACGGGGTCTCACATAGCCCCAGCTGGCCTCAAATTTGCTGAGTGACCAAGGAAGACCTTCACCTCCTGATACCTTTACCCACGGGACCAATTCCTGTCTGGTTTTTGTTTTGTTTTGTTTCTCTGAGACAGGGTGTCCTCAAACTTCTGATCCTCCTGCCTCAGCCTCCTGATTGCTGGAATAAGCAGCACACTCAGGTGCCACCATGCCTGACTGATTTTGCTTTTCTTTTATGAGACAGGATTTCACTGTATAGTCCAGGCTACCCAGGAACTCACTAGCTAGCTCAGGTTGGCCTTGCAGCCACAGCGGCCCTCCAGTTTCAGCTCTGAAATGATGGAATCATAAGCATGAATCACTATGCCCAGCAACATGAGAAATGTTTAAGCTTTAATTTTCTCACATGTAATATGGAAATAATATTTTCTTATATAATCCAACAAACAATAACTATCGTTTAAAAAACCCAAACAATAACTATTATATCTAGACCCTAATTCCAAATAGCGGTAAGCCCATGATTCCCTGCTCAGACTAAAAAGCCCACGACTGACACTTCCCACCAGGGGGCAGTATTACCCTGGACTGCTCTGTTCAGCCTCCAGGGCAGCGCAAGACCAGCAGTGTTTCTCCTGAGCTGTGGGTACAGTGGGGTGTGGTGGGGGCAAACTAAGTCAGAGATGGGACAAGGTCAAGGCCTCGCGTCTCTCTGGCCCAGGCTCTGCACCCCAGGCTTCTCTGAGGCACTGTTTGTTCTTAGGAACAAGCATTTTCTGGGTTGCCACTCAAGGGGAGAAAGATCTCCCACCAGAGTCTCCAGCTCCACTTCAAGTGGAAACTATGTTAAGAAAAGCAGATTTCCTTTTTCAGAGGGCAGGAGGCGCCTCCTTATTCCGAGCCATCCGTTTGTGGGATGTGGGGAGTGAGGGGAGCCAGTTATCCGGTTACAGAGCATACTCATCCTTTTCCACCTTGATTTCGATGAACGAGTTCAAGTCAGGACAGGATGCCTTGTGGGGCTGGTCGTAGGATGGAGAGGCGGGCCCTTTCTCATTGCCTCCTCCTTCCTCTTCTTGGAAATTGGGGTTGTAGAGCTCGGGAGGAAGGAGTTGGGCTTCCACGGAAGGCAGTCTGTCTGAGGGAGGCCCGTACACTCGGTTGGCTTTGGTACCGTGCTTAGAGTTAGCGTCCAGATGGTAGCAGAGCTCTGTGAGGCGCTGGGCCCTGAACCGGGGAGAGCGGGCCACCCACACCCCTGGCTCGTTAAGGCTGTCCTCCTCGTCGGACATCAGCTCTTCTGTCACGTCCTTCCACAGGTGCTGGTCCTCGGGTCCGAAGTGCCTCATGATACTGGATCGATTGGCGAAAAGCTATGATAGGACCAGGATAGAGATTAGGAGAAACTGACTGTTGGTTTGTAGAACGGGCTACCAGAAGAGGGCACCAGACCCCATTACAGATGGTTGTGAGCACCATGTGGTTGCTGAGAATTGAACTCAGGACCTCTGGAAGAGCAGTCAGTGCTCTCAACTGCTGAGGCATCTCTCCAGCCCCATAGAACGTTTTGTTGTTGTTGTTGTTGTTTAAAGATTTACTTATTTATTATATGTAAGTACTCTGTAGCTGTTCTCAGACACCCCAGAAGAGGGCGTCAGAGCTCATTACAGATAGTTGTGAGCCCCATAGAACGGGTTTATGTTCCTTCTGTGTCTGAAGGAACCCAGTGTTCGAGTCAGATGCTGGTCGGAGCAGGCTCGCCCTCCACCCGCCTGTCCACCCTGCAGTCTGCCAACCCTGCTCTGCGAGGCTGTGCCCTCAGGTCCACCCCTCACGTTAGAGCTCATTAGGAGCTAGGGTTTCAGATCTTGAAAGGAAGGCCTACAGACTTACCCGGTATCGGCGACTTCGAAGTTTCTTCTCCTCTTTCTCCTTTAGGCCTTTGAAAGGGTTGAGAGAGTTGCGGTACTCTCGCCTCTTGGTAAGGAAGTAGGCCACACAGGCTCCTAGGGAAGGGAGACAGCGAGAAAGTCTTCTTGAATGAGGCTCTCAGCCCGTACCCTGCTCTGCTCAGTGGAAGGTTAGACCACGGCTAGGCAGCCTGCGCTTTCCCGGGCAGCAACCCAGGCCAGTCCTCCTGGATTTACTGCCCTCTGTGTACCTTCTCCTCTGAACTAACTCCTCCCAGAAACCCCTCGCTACGGAGGGACCTCTGGCTGCTTCCGGTGCATCCGACTCTTGCATCAAACGTACAGTTCTACTGTACCAACAGCTCTGAGCACCTTCCCTGAGGCCATCACCGTACCACAGTAATAGCTTTAAGTGACCCCAGAGTAAGGAGTAGAAAACTTAGGACACGGTGGGAGTTTTTAAATGAATCCAGGTGTATGTCTGTGCACCACATCCATACAATGCTCAGAAGCCAGGAGAGGAAATCAGATCCCTTGCAACTGTTGTGAGCTGCCATGTAGGTGCTGGGAGTCGAACCTAGGTCCCCAGAAGAACAGCCATTACTCTTAAACTCTTAACCACGAGTCATGTCTTTGGCCCCAGGACACAGTATTCAGGGTCAAAGGGCTGGCTTCTGGTTTGGAAAGATGGTTCATGGGGTAAAGGCTTGAAGTGACCCCCCCCTGGCCCGAGGCTCCAGCCCTGGAATCCCGAGTATGAGATACCGTGCATAGCTGCCGTGAGCTATTTCTTAAAAGATTTATTTTATGTATACGAATGTTCTACCAGCATGCACATCTGAATTCCATACAAGGGGATCAGATCCCAGTATAGACGGTTGTGAACTACGATGTAGTTGTTGGGAATTGAACTCAGGACCTCTGGAAGAGCAGACAGTGCTCTTAACTGCTGAGCATCTCTCCGGCCCATGTAGTACATTATTTTGTTTTGTTTTGTTTTGTTTTGTTTTGTTTTGTTTTGTTTTTCGAGGCAGGGTTTCTCTGTGTTGCCCTGGCTGTCCTGGAACTAACTCACTCTGGTAGTACTTTATTATTATTTTTTGTTGTTGTTGTTGTTTTGTTTTTTTTTGTTTTTGTGTTTTGTTTTGTTTTGTTTTGTTTTTGTTTGTTTGTTTTTTGTTTTTTGAGACAGAGTTTCTCTGTGTAGCCCTGGCTGTCCTGGAACTCACTCTGTAGACCAGGGTGTCCTTGAACTCAGAAATCTGCCTGCCTCTGCCTCCCAAGTGCTGGGATTACAGACGTGCCCGGCTTTTAGTACATTATTATTATTATTATTATTATTTGTTTTGTTTTGTTTTGTTTTTGTTTTTTTTTCAAGACAGGGTTTCTCTGTGTAGTCCTGGCTGTCCTGGAACTCACTCTGTAGACCAGGCTGGCCTCGAACTCAGAAATCCGCCTGCCTCTGCCTCCCAAGTGCGGGGATTACAGGCGTGTGCCACCACGCCCGGCTATTTTTTTTTTTTTAAAGATTTATTTATTGTTGTATGTAACTACACTATAGCTGTCTTCAGACACACCAGAGGAGGGCATCAGATCCCATTACAGATGGTTGTGAGCCACCATGTGGTTGCTGGGATTTGAACTCAGGACCTCTGAAAGAGCAGTCAGTGCTCTTAACTGCCGAGCCACCTCTCCAGCCCAGTACATTATTTTAATACCACCTAAATCACCCCCATGCCGCATCCCTCCCAACCAAGAACAGGAAGAGGGAAGGGGAAACAGAGGGAAGTCCATGTTCTCACCTTTCAGCTCCTTATCAGTGTAATTGTGGGGACTCGCCGTCAGCTCCTGCTTGAGCTTTTCCAGAAGGAACTTCACTACTGAAATATTCCAAGATGACTTAATGCTGTCACAGAGGAGGAAAGAAACGAGTAAGGCACCCCGTCCCACCTCCCTCGCAGCAAAGCACACTAGAAGCTTCTTCCGGGCGGGAAACCATACCTTTCAGACCCGTTGAACCTCTTGTCATTGGTGATGTGGTTATGCACATTATGAACCAGTTTCTAGGGTAGGGAAGAAAGAATCAGGTTAGGAATAGACAAGAAAACTTTGTTCTGGTCCCCAAGGTAAAAAAGCATTGTCTCCATGTGTGTGGGTTCTCTGGTTGAATTGCTTCTATTTCTTCTTCTTTTTTCTTTCTTTCTTTTTTTTTTTTCCGGTTTTTCGAGATAGGGCTTCTCTGTGTAGTCCGGGCTGTCCTGGAACTTACTGTGTAGACCAGGCTGGCCTTGAACTCAGAAATCCATCTGCCTCTGCCTCCCAAATGCTGGGATTACAGACGTGTGCCACCATGCCCGGCCGGATTTGGTGTTTTCGAGACAGGGTTTCTCTGTATAGCCCACACTGTCCTGGAACTCACTCTGTAGACCAGGCTGGCCTCAAACTCAGAAATCTGCCTGCCTCTGCCTCCCAAATGCTGGGATTACAGGCGTGCGCCACCATGCCCGGCCGGATTTGGTGTTTTCGAGACAGGGTTTCTCTGTATAGCCCAGACTGTCCTGGAACTCACTCTGTAGACCAGGCTGGCTTCGAACTCAGAAATCTGCCTGCCTCTGCCTCCCAGAGTGCTGGGATGACAGGCGTGCACCACCACTGCCCGGCATTACTTTTGTTTTTTAAGCCAAACTTTCATGTAGCCCAGGATGGTTGCAAACGTCTTCTGTGGTCAGGCTGGTCCTGAACCCCTGGCCCCTGCTCTTCATGCCTTTAGTACCTGAGTGCTGGGATTACAGGGATGTGCCACCATGCCCAGCTATCTATATTCCTTTGGTATAGGTGTATTCTGAAATTATCTACTAATTGATGGCCCACTGCTTAGATGTGGTGGCACAGGCCTTTAACCACAGCATTCAGGAGGCCTCTGAGTACCACTGAGAGGCAAGTGGCTAGCCTGGTCTACAGAGCAAGTTTTAGGACAGCCTGGGAAGAAAATGAAAACTTAGCACAAGTCTGAGAAGTACATCCAGGAGACTTGAAAACCCCGAATCTACAACAACGGAAATGGAAACCAAAGAGCCTTGCAGTCAGAAGCTCTGCGTCTCATGGCACCAGGCAGCTGTCAGGTTTGCTCAGACACATCTCCATCGCTTATTTTTTTGTTGTTTTTTTGTTTGTTTGTTTTTGTTTTTTTTTTTTTTTTTTTGAGACAGGGTTTCTCTGTGTAGCCCTAGCTGTCCTGGAACTCACTCTGTAGACCAGGCTGGCCTCGAACTCAGAAATCCGCCTGCCTCCGCCTCCCCAGTGCTGGGTTAAAGGCATGCGCCACCACGCCCGGCTCCATCTCTCTTCTTAAAAAAAAAAAAGCATTTACTTAATATGTGTGTGTGTGTGTGTGTGTGTGTGTGTGTGTACCTGAGTACACACATGTACACCTACCACATGTGTGCAGGAGCCCAGAGGTCAGAAGAAGCAACAGATCTGGAACTGATGTTATAGATGGCTGTAGGCTATGTGGTTGCTGGGAATTGAACTCAGGACCTCTGCTCACTCCAGTACAAAGATTTATTTATTGTTATATGTAAGTACACTCATGAGACTGGATGCCCTCTTCTGGAATGTCTGAAGACAGCTACAGTCTACTTACATATAATAAATAAACAAATATTTTTTAAAAAAAGAAGAAAAAATGTTTCTACTACATAATTTTAAAAAAGAGGGTTTGAAAAAATTAAACTTACACTGGTTTCACATGCAAGGGAGAACCAGGACTGTGTCTGCCGTGTGGATCGAGTCAGAGACAGCATCACGTCCTGAAGTGCTTGGGAACAGATCTGAAGATGGCATTACCTTCTGAGCCGCCCCGCCCCTCACAGCCTCATACGTTCATGCTGCACCTGAAACTTGGAGCTTATTTTTTGTCTCTTGTTGTTGCTTTGCTTTTTGTTTTTGTTTTTGTTGTTGTTTTGTTTTGTTTTGTTTTGCTTTTGAGACGAGGTTTCTCTGTGTAACAACCCTGGCTGTCCTTCCTCTCACTCCGTAGAACAGGCTGGCCTTGAATTCACAGGGATCTACCCACCTCGGCCTTCTGAGTGCTGGGATTAAAAGCACGCCCCAGCAGCCGGGCTGACACCTTGAGCATTAATGCAAGCTCTTTACTTCTGTTACATTTAGCTTTGTTGTTTTTTCTAATCATATTTTCATCCCAAGCCCCTGCAGCCAGTGGCGGCTATCCAATCCCAAACAGATATCACCCCATTTAGAAATCCCTAACCGATCCCCATCTCTATTGAGTGATCATACAGAACAGGAAAGAACCACCAGCTTTAGCGGTTCCGGCCTCTGCTCTCTAAAGAGCACCGGTGCTGTATTAGCCTGAAGTACCACGGTTTTCCTGTAGCACTTAGAAGTCAGGTATGGTGACTCACGACTGTAACCTCAGCATGGTCGGCCAATGCAGAAGAGCGCCAGCAGTGAGGCCAGTCTGAACTACAAAGTCTGCCGTGCCAGCCTGGGCTAAAGAGATGGCCCATTGGTTTAAGAGCGCTTGTTGCCTGCCCTTCCAGGGACTCGAGTTCCATTCTCAGCATCCACATGGTGGTTCATAACCATCTCTAACTCCAGTGCCCGGGATCTAATCCCCAATTCTGACTTCCATGGACACTGGACGCATGTGGTACAGACATACATGTAGGTAAAACACCCACACATGTCCACGTACATAAGATTCAAAGTCTAAGAGAATAAAATAAAATATTTAAAAAACAAATGAACAAAACCAGAGGCCAGCAAGGTGGCTCAGTTAGTAAAATCATTTTTCACATAAGCCCAAAACCGTGTTTGATTCCTGGAACCTGTGTAAGAGCAGAAAGAACTGCCGGGCGGTGGTGGCACACGCCTTTAATCCCAGCACTTGGGAGGCGGAGGCAGGCGGATTTCTGAGTTCGAGGCCAGCCTGGTCTACCGAGTGAGTTCCAGGACAGCCAGAGCTACACAGAGAAACCCTGTCTCGAAAAAACCAAAAAAAAAAAAAAAAAAAAAAAAAAAAAAGAGCAGAAAGAACTGACCCCACAGTTACCTCTGCCATCCACATACTACTCACGTCATAGTCTTCCCTCCATCATATATAACATACTTCTTCTCTCCTTAACCCCCCCCCCAAACGGCAATGTAAACAGGGGTGCCGCTTAGTTTGTAGGGTGCGCGCCTACCATGCACGGGGTCCTAGGCCCTACCCTAAGCACTCTATGACACCAGGCATGGTGGCTGGCACATACTTGTAATCCCAATACCTGGGAGGAAGAGGCAGGACTAAAAGTTCAAAGTCAGCTTCAACCCCATAGGGAGTTTGGAGCCAGCCTGGACTACATCAAATAGTAACCTTTTAAAAGGAGGCTGGGGAGAGCTTAGTAGTTGAAAACACCAGCTGATATGGCGAGAACCAGGATTCAGTTCCCAGCATCCACATGGAGGCTCACAGGTGTCCTTAACTCCAGGTCCAGCAGGTCCAGCTCGCCCTCTCGGCTTCTGTGGGCACCGAGCTCACACACAGTGCATCTGCATATATGACAACAAAATACTAATACACACAAAAAAATTGTAAAGGGCTGGAGAGATAGCTCAGCAGGTAAGAGCACCGACTGCTCTTCCAAAGGTCATGAGTTCAAATCCCAGCAACCACATGGTGGCTCACAGCCATCTGCAAAGAGATCTTACTCTCTCTTTTGGTGTCTGAAGATAGCTACACTTACATATAATAAATAAATACTTCTTTTAAAAAATTGTAAAAACAGCCGGGCGTGGTGGAACACGCCTGTAATCCCAGCACTTGGGAGGCAGAGGCAGGTGGATTTCTGAGTTCGAGGCCAGTCTGGTCTACAGAGTGAGTTCCAGGACAGCCGGAGCTACACAGAGAAACCCTGTCTCGAGAAACCCTGTCTCGAAAAACCAAAAAAGAAAAAAAATATATATAAAAAAATTGTAAAAACAAAACAAAACAAAAAACTTTAGGCCTTTAGTTCTAGCAGTCAAGAGGGAGAAGCAGGAGGCTATATTTGAGTTTAAGGCCAGCCTGGTCTACAAAGTAAGTTCTAGGGCAGCCAGGACTCCAGAAAGACCCTCCCTTGAGAAATTAAAATCAAGCCAAAAGAAAACAAAAAACCCTAGAAACTAAAGTCCAAATGTTAGGGATCACAACGGGGTAGGCAAACGGGTTCCGTAAGGAGTGTGCATTCTCAGAAAAGGGAAAGCGACTACCTACCCTCCCAGTGAAGTAGCTTGGAAGAGATCAGGTGATAAAACACTAAACCGGGCTTGGCGTGGAAGGGAAACGCTCTAGACAGAGGCGTTAGTGCAGTGAAAGCTGCTAGCTGTCTACCTCCTGAGCGAGCTAAAAATAAATACACTTCACCAAGGGTGGCCGGCATCTGCGCCCCGGCAGACTTGCGCACCCCAGACAGGCCCTTCTGCCCACAGGGCTCCTCGCAGCAACCCGCGGGCACCCCAGCAGACAGGAGTGGAGCTCTTGGGCTCCCTCTGAAGCTAAACGCTGGCACGCACTCACGCACTAAGTATGGCCTTGGAACCCTTCTTTCCTTGCAAGTCAACAGTCTTACTCAGTAATTGTTTTCATTTGTTTTTTGGAAATAATCTTGCTATATTGTCAGGGCTGGCCTCAAAACTTACCTTGTAGCCCAGGCTAGCTTCAAACAATATTCTCCTACCTTGGCTTTCCACATATTTTCCAGGTTTTTTTTTTTTGGTTTGTTTTTGTTTTTTTGTTTTGTTTTTGTTTTGGGGTTTTTTTTTTTTGTTTTTTGTTTTTTGTTTTGTTTTGTTTTGTTTTTTTTTTTTTTTGGTTTTTCCAGACAGGGTTTCTCTGTGTAGTCCTGGCTGTCCTGGAACTCACTCTGTAGACTAGGCTGACCTCGAACTCAGAAATCCACCTGCCTCTGCCTCCCAAGTGCTGGGATTACAGGCATCCGACACCACGCCCGGCTACCTTCCTTTCTCTTAACACTAGTACTTAAAATCTAAACTAAAGGGCTTGCTGCTCTTCCGGAGGACACAAGTTCAGGCCCAGCATCCATGTCAGGTGGTTCACAACTGCCTCAGACTGTGGCCACCAGAGATCTGACATCTTCTTTTGGCCCCTGAGGGTACATGAACATATGTGGAACACTCATACACACACACACACACACACACACACACACACACACACACATTTAAAAAGTAATTTTAAAAAATTCATTAAGAAGGGCTGGAGAGGGCTGGGGAGATGGCTCAGTGGTTAAGAGCACCAACTGCTCTTCTGGAGGTCCTGAGTTCAATTCCCAGCAACCACATGGTGGCTCACAGCCATCTGTAATGGGATCCAACACCCTCTTCTGGTGTGTCTGAAGACAGCTACAGTGTACTCATATAAATAAAATAAATAAATCTTTAAAAAGAAGGAGGAAAAAAAAGAAAAAGAAAAAAAGAAGGAGGGAGAGGAGGAGGGCTGGAGAGAAAGCTCAGTGGTTAGATCCCCTGCTACTTGTCCAGAGAACCCAAATTTGATTCCTCCCACTCACATTGAGATACTCACGACTGCATAAAAGGCTGGCTCCAGGGAACAGAACACCTTCTGGCCACTAAAGACTCCTGAACAGATATGGTATACACACACACATACAGTTTAAAAATATTTAAAATTGCAGGATGGTGGTGGTGCACGCCTGTAATCCCAGCACTTGGGGGACAGAGGCAGGCGGATTTCTGAGTTCGAGGCCAGCCTGGTCTACAGAGTGAGTTCCAGGACAGCCAGGGCTACATAGAGAAACCCTGTCTCGAAAAACCATATATATATATATATATATATATATATATATATATATATATATAAAATCTATATGAAAGTCCAGTAATGCTGGCAAATGCCCTTAATCCCAGAATTCAGAAGGCAAAGACAGGGGTATCTCTGTGAGTTTGAGGCCAGCTTGATCTACATAGCATGTTACAGTCAACCAGGGCTTCTATAATGAGCCCTTATCTCTCATTAATTAATATTTAATAAACTCCAACTGCTTCTAAATATATAAGAAAACAAAATTCATAGGAAGCCGGGGATGGTGATATGCATATGCTTATAATTTTAGCCAGCACTTGTGAGGCAAAAGCAGGAGCATCAGGAGGTCAGGGTCAGCCTCAGCTAGGTGGGGACTGAGGCTGCTCTGAGTTTCATGAGACCCTGGGTCAAACAAACAAAAAACCAAAATCCTCACAAAGCCCTTGAGCTCAGAGTTGATCCAAGAGAGTACACTCAACCAGGAGAAACTCTCCCAGGCTCTGCACTGTTGACGCGTCGAGCTGGAATGTAGGTCATGGGTCACTCAGCAGAGCGTCTGGCTTTTACTCATGGAGGTGAGCATGTTTCCCCTCCACCTGCCCACCAGCGATGAGAATCTGGGAAGTCGCTGGTCATTCCCCGGGGTCCTGGAGGGCAGTTACTCCAGGCTGAGAAGCACGGCTCTATAAGCTCTTTGGGTTCCAGCTGGCTGTCTCGCCGGGGCTCCTGTGCTCTCCAGGAGAGTGTTAGGCAGTCTTCCTAGGCAGCCCTGCTCAGTCTGTCTGAGCTCTCAGGGTGACTGGATTCTCTGTGACTGGCGGGGCAGTCTGCACCATGCTTGGTGGCCCCACGTCTCTGGAGGCTTGAGTCCACTTTGCAACAATCTGGCTTTCCCGCCCAAGATGCCCCTGGTAACTTGGCCTGAATATTGTGCACTCAATCCTTAAAAATCTTCCCATCAGGGCTGGAGAGATGGCTCAGCAGTTAAGAGCACTGACTGCTCTTCCTGAGTTCAGTTCCCAGCAACCACATAGTGGCTCGCAACCATCTGTACTGTAGATCCAATGCCCTCATCTGGTGTGTCTGAAGACAATGATGGTGTATCCACATACATGAAATAAATAAATCTTTATAAAAAAAAAAAAAAAACCTTCCCAGCCGGGCATGGTGGTGCACACCTGTAATCCCAGCACTTGGGAGGCAGAGGCAGGCGGATTTCTGAGTTCAAGGCCAGCCTGGTCTACAGAGTGAGTTCCAGGACAGCCAGGACCACACAGAGAAACCCTGTCTCAAAAACCAACAACAACAACAACAACAACAACAAAAAATCTTCCCATCAGGGTTATGAGAACACAGAGAGATACAATTTTCTTCTCCTTAGAGGGACGACACCACTCTACCTAGACAAGCCTGAAGAGCAAGGCAATGGAAAGGCCTTGCCAATGCTCCAGGTTATGGAGTCTCTTTATCCTTCCCATTCCTGTAGGATTTAGGACGCTATTCAGGGTTTCTCTTTATAGCCCTGGCTGTCCTAGGGCTGTCCTTACTCTGTAGACCAGGCTGACCTCTGAAATCTGCCTGCCCCTGCCTCCCAAGTGCTGGGATTAAAGGCGTACGATACCACTGCCCGGCATCAACCCATTCTTTTTTTCTCTTTTCAAACTGAAGGGAAAAAATGATTGAAACTGAGTTCACTTACGGAGAGCACCAGATCTCGCTTCCGCCTGGAGTTCTTCTGCCCAGTCCCTCGGATCCTGCATGGGGAGCCAATAAACCCAAGAGAGCGGCTCAAGTCCCCAGCGCCTCCCGCGCCCGGCTCTTCCAAGGCACTGTCAGGAGCTGCGGATCCAAGCATGTCCTCGGGGCGGGCTGCCGGCAGCTTGGCTCCACTTTCTGGTCCTGTCTCCGAGGACGCCCTCTGGAGAGCCAGTTGCGTGGCTGGTGAAAGCTGTTTGGCATAAGCGGGGACCAACACTCGCTGTATTGAGCTCTCAGAGGCCACATAGTCGTCCGCTATCTAAGAACATGAGAAGAAAGTTTATTACCAGGTAGGCGGAGGAGGACGCGGTTAACCATCATTCTCAGCCAAGAACAGTGAAAAAGCAGAGGGGCCGGGACAGCAGTCGTCCATGTCAATGGCTTGTTTCCTGGGGAGTCTATGAGAACATCAGGCAGATCATTTTGTTTTCCATATGTGTATGCATGTTTTGGCCGCATATGTATGTGTACACCACACATATCCAATGCTTGTAGAGGCCAGAAGATGGTGTCAGATCCTGTGGAACTGGAGTTACATACAGGTGGCTGGGTGTCACCAGGTGGCTGCTAAGGAACTGACCCTGGGTCCTCTGGAGAGCAGCAGCAGTGCGCTTGGCCAGTGAGCGCTCTCTCCAGCTCTGCGGGAACTCTTCTTCTGAGAACATGCCCCAGACTGTTAGGGGTTTTTTTTGTTTTTTGTTTTGCTTTGTTTTGTTTTGTTTTTTTGAGACAGGGTTTCTCTGTGTAGCCCTGGCTGTCCTGGAACTCACTCTGTAGACCAGGCTGGCCTCGAACTCAGAAATCCACCTGCCTCTGCCTCCCAAGTGCTGGGATTATAGGCATGTGCCACCACGCCCGGCTGACTGTTAGGTTTTTATCACAGAACATCTTACATGAACTGGGCACGCTCTGACTGTCCATGTGAGCAGTTACTTGAGTGTATGTGTTGCCAAGCAGGGGTGGTGCTCCGGAAGCTGAGGCAGGGGACCTCTGTGAGTTCCAGGCTAGCCTGATCTACAGAGTGAGTTTCAGGACAGCCAGGGCTATTGCACAGAGAAATCCTGTCTCAGAAAACAAAACAAAACAAAACAAAACAAAACAAAAAAACCAGTCAAAACAAGAAAGTGTCTAGATACGCCTGGTCCGGAAGGAAGCAGGGCAGGAATGGATGACAAGGGAACTGCAGCCGCGGCCCAGGAGAGAGACGAGTGAACAGTAACAACAATGAAAGGGGGATGGGAGAGCAGGCAAAGCAGAGCCGGGACAGGCAAAGAAGCCCTGGCGGCTACCACAAACCCCAGACACCTCACCTGCCCTCTAGTCCCCGGCGGGGCCCATTAGAGCCTGGCCGGCCGAGCCACACCCCACAGTCTCAGCCCTAACCTCCAGCTGGCTGGCTGTGCACTCAAGGGCACACAGGGCAAGGAAAGGAGGGGGAAGGAAGGAAGGGAGTGGGGATTTTTGCTGCCAAGAAAACAAAATGGTGAAACAGGGGGCGGGGTGTGTGTAGGGGGAAACCACACACATACAGAAAGAAGCGGAGGAGGCGGTTGAGATTTATAGACCCGTGAGCTCTTGCTTTCTGTGCTGTGAAATCTGAAAGCTAATTCCATCCTGTCAGCCTGGAAGCCTTCCCTGACTGAAGGAAGCCCAGTGCAGAGAGCACACCTGGCCTGGCA
Organism: Apodemus agrarius; assembly: GCA_964023405.1. Classification (NCBI taxonomy): domain Eukaryota; kingdom Metazoa; phylum Chordata; class Mammalia; order Rodentia; family Muridae; genus Apodemus; species Apodemus agrarius. The sequence goes on along the minus strand of OZ030013.1, from coordinate 72,431,788 downwards.
AGCCTCCTGTGTCTCAGGCCAGACACAGAGGCTGAGGAGCAGTGACCGGGGCCACAAATGGAATCTTTGGAGAGCAACCGCCATTCGTGGTGACAGGCTAGCGTGAGGGCGGGGGTCTGGATGCCCACCTTCCTCACACTCGGCAGATGGGCTGGGGGTGCCCGCCCTTTCACTCACCCTGTGAGTTTGAGCTTTGCTCTTCACTGGGGATGGTTACCTAGCTGGGGTCAGGAGGGAAGAGCTGCAGACAGAGGGCGGGGGAGAGCGGACTCTGCTGCGGCCGGGCTGCTGCTGCACATCTGTTACTCTGTCTCCGTGATCTCCCTCACCCTTCCATCTCCTTCTCTTCCCTGCGCGCCCGCCTTTCTGCCGTTCTGATTCTATGATTCTTTTTCTTCTTCATATGACCCTTGAGCAGTGAAAAACTGAAATAGCACAGTGCGTGTCCATGTCTTTCCCTGCCCAGAATACGCTTGTTTCCCCTCCCCCTCGGCTCTAGGACGTACTCTTATTATGTTTAATTATATGTATATGTGTGTCTGTGTGTGAATATGAACACGCGCGTGCGGGCCCTAGGAGGCCAGCGGCATCCCATCCCTTGGCAGCTAGTGTCAGGAGCCGTCCGACACAGATCCTTTGGGAGAGCAGTACGCACTGCTCTTAACCACTGAGCCATCTCTCCGGTCTCACCCCTTCCCCCTTCTAGACGGGATTTCTATATTTAGTTCAGACAGGCTGGAACTCCCTTGGATGAAGCCCAGGCCGGCCTCAAGTTCATGATTCCTGCCCCACCTTTTTGAAACAGAATATCAATACCTGGTCCTGGCTGGCCTAGAACTCACCATGCACACTGTGATGACCTTCAGTTCAGAGATTCATCTGCCTCTGCCTCCAGGGTGCTGGTATTAAAAGCAGCTAATTAGCTGGGTGGTGACATATGCCTTTAATTCCAGTGCTCAGGAGGCAGAATTCTGTGAGTTCAAGGCCAGCCCGATCTACCAAGAGTTCAGGAACAGCCAGGATTACAGAGAAACCCCACTAAATAACAAACAAACAAACAAGCAAACAAGCAACAACAACAACAAACAATAAAAGAGAGAGAGGCTGGGCGGTGGTGGCGCACACCTTTAATCCCAGCACTTGGGAGGCAGAGGCAGGCAGATTTCTGAGTTCGAGGCCAGCCTGGTCTACAGAGTGAGTTCCAGGACAGCCAGAGCTACACAGAGAAACCCTGTCTTGAAAAACCAAAAAAAAAAAAAAAAAAAAAAAAAAGAAAGAAAGAAAGAAAGAAAAGAAAAAGAAAAAGAAAAAAGATAGATAGATAGATAAAATAAAAATTAAAACTAAGTCTTCGAAAGCAACTACAGGCAGAGCCAGCACCCCCAGCACAGTGCTCACAGTTTTATTTCCTTCCCTCAGCTCCGGCCCCCACTTTATCTTTTTCCAAATAGAAAAGGGTACGGTGGCTTATGCCTGAAAGGCCAGCACCTCAGAGTCTGGGGTGGAAGGATTGCTCCGAGTCTGAGGCCAGCAGGGGCTAAGGAGTGAGTTCCAGGCCAGCCTGGGCTAGAGAGTGAGATCCTGTCAACCGTCATCACCAAATAACTACACCCCCTTCCTACATGGCTCCACCTTTCCTCTATGTTCCTTCCTCACTTTTCCTCCTTCCTCAGACCTTCATCTCGGCGTCCTTCCTCCCTGCACCTGCGCTCTGGCATCCTTATCCCTCCCTCTCTCCGCCTTTGCCTCTCTTCCCCTCCACACTTTCATCTCTATACTGAAGCCCGTTTTTGGTTTTTGGCAAGCGAAGGCCGTGATAAAATATGAGCTGTCTGTGCATGGCAGGCATTCTCACCAGGAAAGACAGAGTTGGTGGAAAAGACGCCATGTGGAGCTGTTGAGAAAGCAGGATGCACCGCACCATGTCATGTCGCCACGCCCACCAAAACAGATCTCCTGCCAAAAAGGCTCAGGGGAGAAACCAGAGTGCTGGCTACCCCTGCAAGTGGAGGAAATTTGGTGCTCTTCTGTCTTAGCACAGATACAAATAAAAGAATGGTTTAAAGAGGGAAAGAGAACGAGGCGTATGATTTGCATCCCCAGTAGCACGGGTGGATCAACCACCCTGGGTGTTACTCACCGGGTTGAGCAGTGGGGCTCCCTCTACCCCGGCCAGAGTGCATCCTGGAAGCCGCGCGTCTCTCTGGGGGGCTGCGAAGAAGCCCAAGGGCCCCTGGCCCACGGTGGAGGCAGCCCCCAGCTGCCGCAGCTCCTCGATCACCACCTGCACACCACTGCCCACGCTATCACACTCCTCCTCCGTGGCAGGCAGAGTCTTGCAGGCTTCTCCCGGACTGCCCTTGAGCACTCCGGGCTCTTCCGGTGGTGGGCTGCGGGCCCGGCTCTCCCCATCTTCATCAGCGGTGCACACTTTGCCCTGCCGTAGCTCACCCACTTCTTCCTGGAGCTGTTTTAACAACTCATTGTTGGCCCGCGCGAGCCCCAGAGCGGCCTCGGCCAGACCCACTGCCTTGTCCACCCGCTGGTAGATAATGTGCAGGAGCTGTTCCGAGCTTTGGACCGCCAGGCCATGGCCAGTCACTGTGATGGGGGTAGCGGCAGGAGGATTCCCGCCCTGAGAACCCGTGCTGCCCTGGCTCGTCTCGCTCTTACAGGCGCAGCAGCAGCACCTGGCTTCACTGCCACTGGGAGGGGAGAAAAGAATGGTGGCACTGAAGGACATAGTGGACGGGCGCTGGCTAACTGCACACCGACAGACGGCTTCACGTGCTCCAGAGGTAACTGGCCTTCACCGGGTAAGCGCTTGCCTGGAGATTCACTTTCCTTTCTCAGAGAAAGGTGGTCAGAAGAGCTGCGGCTCCAGGCTGTGGGCTCCGTGGAGGAGCAGGCTAGTGGGTGAAGACACACAGGCCATGGCTGCTTCTCTTCAGCTTTTCCATTGGCAATCCTGCGCTCCCTAAGCACACACACAGTGGTGTCCCAAGGCCTTCACTGAAAGAGTAAAAAACAAAACCAAAGGTCTTCCTGATGTGTAGTGTGAGGGCATTCAAGGGCCAGAGAAGAGAAGCACAGGGAAGTTGGATATATTTTTATGGTAAAAGAAGAAAGCAGAACCTGGTTATTGCTATTGTCTCATATACATTTAAGCGGATACCTGTAAATGTCCCTTTTGTTTCCTCTGAAGAAATGAGGAGAAGACAGCCAGACCCTAAGCTGTGAAGATACAGCTTGGTCTGAGCCCAGAGTGTTTCCTTCTCTGTTCTAACTAGCCCTGGGCCTAGGCCGGAAGCTTCTCGCCTCCGTTCAATCTAATCGTCCAGGCTGACCGATGACCCAGTTTCTCGCAGCTTCTGGCCTCATTGCTGTGCCTGACCTCATACCACACACCTTTCTCTATTTTCTCTTAAATAGCCTCTTTCCTGCGCTCTCATGGGAGTCGGGCATACCCTGTCTCTGACTCATTCTGTCAAATCTTTCTCCGATTTGTCACTTTGTCGGCCCCTCAATTAGATGTCACTTCCTTCTACGAACTAACCTTACCTTCACTGTCAGGAATTAAAGGTATGTACTAAAGGTGTGTCTAAATTCCAGCCAGACCTACTGGAATCTAGGGCTAGATCTCTGAGTTTACCACCAGCCTGGTTTACAAAGTGAGTTCCAGTGCAGCCAAGACTACACAGAGAAACCTTGCCTCAAAACAAAACAAAAATTTCAGTGTTAACAGGAGTTGTCCTTAAACATAGGATAACTCTTGTCTCTACCTCCCACAGGCTGGAATTATAGGTATTTGCCACCACACCCCTACCCTGGTTAACTATTAGTAGTTTGAGATAAGGTCTCACTACAATAGACCAGGCTGGCCTCAGTCTTATAGAGATCTACCTTTCTCTGCCTCCCGAACTGGGATTAAAGGCGTGACAATGCTGGTGTTTTTTTTTTTTTTGCTATGTGGTCCTGGCTGGCCTTGTATTCATCGGGAAGTCAATCCTCCTGCCAGTCTCCTAGGTGTGTTGGGATCATAGGAACATGGCGCCACCTCCAGTCAACCTCACAGTATTGCAAGTTCAACGCTGAGGGGTGGGATAGGGAAATGAACTTCAGTCCAGGTCTAGGAATTGGGGCTGGGCTGTCCTTAGAGCACTCAGAACTACAATGCTGGGCCTCAGGCCCCTTGCGGAGGACGCTAGATGTCTGGAGTTTACCATTCAGCCAGCCCTAGAGGCCACTTCTGCCATCCCTCATCTCCATCCCTCGGGATCCTTAACGGAAGAGGTGGTGCCCAACAGAAAGAAATAGGGATGGCGCCACCCAGTGGTGGCGCACGCCTTTAATCCCAGCACTTGGGAGGCAGAGGCAGGTGGATTTCTGAGTTCCAGGCCAGCCTGGCAGCCTGGTCTACAGAGTGAGTTCCAAGACAGCCAGGGCTACATAGAGAAACCCTGTCTTGAAAAAAAAAGAAAGAAAGAAAGAAAGAAAGCCGGGCGGTGGTGGTGCACGCCTGTAATCCCAGCACTTGGGAGGCAGAGGCAGGCAGATTTCTGAGTTCGAGGCCAGCCTAGTCTCCAGAGTGAGTTCCAGGACAGCCAGGGCTACACAGAGAGACCCTGTCTCGGGAAAAAAAAAAAAAAAAAGAGAGAAGAGAAAAAAAAAAAAGAAAAGAAAAAAGAAATAGGGATGGCAGTAGTAGACCACCCTGCCTCTCTTTGGAATTACTCTATTTAAGTAACTAAACTTCTCCAGGAGCAGAGGGCTGGGAGCTAGGAGGTACTGAGTCACTGAGAACACGCCAAGGAACTTAAATATTGTTATTTTCTAAATGATGTTTGATTACAGAAAAAGAATGTTTCAGCCTGAAGCTCCGTAAATGACAAAATCTTAAGTGTGTTTACAATTCCCTGACAAATACATTTCCATTTTACACTGTAATTTATCATAACATCATAATTAAAATGAATTTCCTACATATTGAATTTTGGGATTTTTTTTTAAATCAGCCCACTCACTTTAGTTTATTAGTTTTAGTTTTCTTCTTATTATTTTCTTCTATGCGGATGGGTGTTTTGCCTGCATGTAGGTCTGTGTCTTGGGCGGGCACTGGATATCTGGAGTTACAGAAGGCTGTGAGCCTCCACGTGGGTGATGGGAACCAAGCCTGGGCCCTCTGCAAGAGCAGCCAGTGCTCTTAGCCAGCAAGCCGAGCTGCGGCAGCGTGCTTTTGTTTCTAAGACTGGGTCTTGCTGTGTAGCCATGGGTGTCCTGAATTCACCTGCCGGCCCAGCCTCAGCTCATCCTAGCCTTTGAGTGCTGGGATTGGATGTCAGGCAGTAAGTGCCACTTAGGAAACAAGAACTATGCTGACAGTGCCTCTGCCTCTGAGATCCTGAAACACAACTGGCAATGCATTTTAATTATATTTAGTTACTAAATAGGCCATGTCTAGACCAGATGTGGTGAGGCAGTCAGATCTCTGTGAGTTCAAGGCCAGCCTGGCCTATATAATGAGTTCCAGGGCATCCAGGGCTATGTAGTAAGACCCTGTCTCAAACAGACAAAATAATAATTAAAAAGTTTTAAATTTGTTCTCCCTTTATGTTGAAAAAGTAACTTTCCTTGACTACATAGTCACTATAAAAACTTAAGGGGCTGGAGAGATTGTGTGTGTATCCGGTAAGAGCATGGGCGGCTCCTCCAGAGGACGTGAGTTCAACTCCCAGCACCCACATAGCACTCACAACTGTCTCTAACTGTACTCCCATGGGATACAGTGGCCTCTTCTGGTGTGCAGATACACATGCAGACCAAGCATCCACATACATAAAATACACAAATAGTAAATCTAAAGGGGAAAAAGAAAGAACTTAAAAAATCCATTTACAGCTTTCCTGCCGTTAGAGTCACTCACTGCAAAGCACAGCTGAGGTTGAAGCTAAAGGTTAAACCAAATTAAAGGAGACCAAGAAGCAAATCCACAACCACTATGGATGGATCATTTACACAATGTATTCTTTCTCAAGATCTATCCTGGGTGTGCATTCGTGGGTGTGACTAACGAGTGGTCTTCCGGGGACCAGAGGAAGCCGGTCAGCCAGGCTCCAACTTTTTTTTTTTTTTTTTTGAGGTAGAGTCTCTCCCTGAAACTGCACCAGCTAGGGTGTCAGATAGCAAGTAAGGGCGGCAATCTTCCTGTCTCTACCTGTCTCTGATCTCCACAGCACCAGGGTTACAGGCGCACCGGACTAGCCTGCTCGTTATAAGGGTGCTCTGGTCTGAAGTCAGGTCCTCATGGCTGCAACAGCAAGTTCTTTCCCTCGCTGTGCTGTCTCTCCACTCCTGAGGGGTTTGTTTGTTTAGTTTGTTTTTGTTTGTTTGTTTGTTTGTTTTTGAGAGAGAGGGTTTCTTTGTGTAACAGCACTGGCTGTTCTGGAACTTGGAACTCCAAGGCTGGCCAGGAGTAGACCAGGCTGGCCTTGAACTCATAAAAATCCCCCTGCTTCTGCCTCCAGAGCACTGGGATCAAAGGCATGTGCCACCAGGTCCTGTGAGATTTTTTTTTTTAAGCCAACATGATGCAAAGATGTTAAACATGGATCTTGTGAGAAAAGGAAAGTTATAGGGTTTTGTTTGTTTTGAGAGGTTCTTGGTCTAACCATGAAACCCTGGCTGGTTGGCTTGGTACTTGCCATTTAACCCTTTACTTATAGCAATTCTCCTGCCTTAGACTCCTCAGGGCTAGGGTTATAGGCATACACCAGCATGTCTGAATTGTGGGGTGTTGATTAGTAGGGGTGTTTTGAAGCCAGAGTCTCACTCTACACTCCCAGGCTAATTTCAGAGCTGTTCTGTGGTCTAGGGTACTGGACCAAGCTTTTCCTGCCTCAGTCTCCCTAGGCAAGACTGCACGGGCACACCCCCAAGTTAATCTAAATGTTCCAAACCCTGGTTTTCTCATCTCTGCCTGCTTTATTTGTATAAAGATCGCTCACAGGGACTGAGGTGGTGGCTCAGAGGTGAAGCACTTGGTGCTCTTCCAGAGGACCTGAGTTCACATCCCAGCACCTGGTCGGCAGTCCACAACTAACGCCAGCCCCGAGGGGGCCAATGCGCTCTTCTGGTTTCCAACACACACAGGTACACATAAAAAGAAGGAGTTTTAAAAAAAAGATTGTCCCTCAGCTGGGCGGTGGTGGCACATGCCTATAATCCCAGCACTTGGGAGGCAGAAGCAGGTGGATTTCTGAGTTCGAGGCCAGCCTGGTCTACAGAGTGAGTTCCAGGATAGCCAGGGCTACACAGAGAAACCCTGTCTCAAAAAAACCAAATCCAAAAAAAAAAAAAAAAAAAAAAAAAAAGATTGTCCCTCTATAGAGACCTATAAAATACTGACACCGGGTCAGTGTTCCACAAATAGCAGCTGGATTATTATTTATTATACTCATTACTAAGTTTTGTAGGCCTACCATGAACACCAACCCTGACTCTCTCTCTCTCTCTCTCTCTCTCTCTATATATATATATATATATACATATACACAGACATATATATACATATATATATATCACGCACATACACACATAGTGAACATAAACTCTTGCAAGCACAACATGTGAAAATAAAACCTTTTTTTTTTTTAGGAGGGAGTACAGACACAGGATCTATGTAGTCATGGCTATCCTGGAACTCTGGCTACAAAGCTCTAGCTATTTAGACCAGGCTAGCCTATTTAGACCAGGCTAGCCTTAAACACTCAGAGATCTGCCTATGCCTCCAGTGTGCTGTAATTAAAGTTGTGCACCACCAAGTCCAGCCCAAGTGATAAATCTTATGACCAACCAACCAACAAAAAGACCCCAATCTAATGAAGAGTCAACGACATGAATGACAACCGTCAAAATGAGGCTTACTAAACACATTTAGGAGTAATTTCACTATCATCTGACCTTTTATGTGTTTTGTTCTTTTATACGACACGATGTCAAGAAGCCCGGGCTGGCTTTGAACTTGCTACGTGACTTAGTACTGACTGAATGCCTGATCTTCCTTCCTCCATTTCTCCAACATTGAGATTACGAGCATTTGCTGTCACAGCTGACAGTCTAATTTCAATACATATGAATTTGGAAGCTGTATTCTTCAGCTAGGCATAGGGACTCACGCCTGTAATCCCAGCACTCCTGAATCTGAGGCAGAGCGACTACTACTGGCTGGAGAACAGCTTTAGCTGTTCAATGAGTTTGAGGCTGGGGTGATGTACAAAGCAAAACTACAACACAAAAACAATTAAGGCTGGTCCCGTGGCTCAGCGAGCAGGCGCTTGTCTAACACCCCTGGCCCCAGACCTCAGCACTACATAAGACTGGTCTTACCCCAGTTATCCCAGAACCTAGGGGTGGAGGCAAAAGGATCACAGTAAGGGGAAGTTCAGACAGAATAAAAAAAGACACACACATAAACACACCACCAACAACTATAATAACCACCAAGACCACCACTAACAATAACCACCGACACCAAAGCCAAAACCCACAAAAAAAGAAAGTTCCATCTTTAAACACAACAGCTCAGGGAGAGGCCGTCCGTAATCTAACCTATCCCTTTTCTCCTAAGTCACACTTTTTTTTTCAAGACTAAATACATCATATTCTTGGCAGTTTCTTTGCTTGCTTTCAAGCATTCTGAGTGAATTTTCTGCATGACTGAGTTTACCTCCAAAGTATGAAAAATAAGTTTTCTTTTTTTTTTTTTTTTTTTTTTTTTTTTTTTTTTTTTTTTTTGGTTTTTCGAGACAGGGTTTCTCTGTGTAGTCCTGGCTGTCCTGGAACTCACACTGTAGACCAGGCTGGCCTCGAACTCAGAAATCCGCCTGCCTCTGCCTCCCAAGTGCTGGGATTAAAGGCGTGCGCCACCACCGCCCGGCAAAAATAAGTTTTCTTATAGTTTACTAGATGGGTGTGCTACGGTCCTATTCAGATGTGTGTTCTCACAATGGGCCTTTGACTCTTTAGGGTCGGGATAGAAATGGACTTTCTTTACTGTAATAGGCAATTCCCTATCTTCCTTGGAAATAAAAAGAAAATGGTCCCTTCAAGCTCCCAACTCACCCACGCAGCCCTGTTTCCTCCATTTCAAGGTACAAAATGGCTCGCTTGTTAGAAAGTCTTAAAACCTATTTCGATCAGAAATGAGTTATCACACAACAGCAAGTGAGCAGTTACCATAAAATATGCTTTCCCGATATTTTAGGAGTGACCAGTCTCGGCTGGGCAGTGATGGTGAATGCCTTTAATCCCAGCACTCTGCAGGCAGAGCCCCTAGGATCTCAGCCAGTTCAAGACCAACCTGATCTACAGAGCTAATTCCAGGACAGCCAGGTCTACACAAAGAAAGCCTGTCTCAAAAATCAAAAAGAGTGACCTCGTGATCTGCAGATCATCTAAGACCTCATTATCAGGTACAAAGCAGAACTGCCCAGACACTGGGCTCGTAAACAAATGCCTTCCCTGTAATCAGAAAATTAAACTCCCTTCCTTTCTTCCCTCCTGGGAATAGGGATGCGTGCCTCCTCCCTTTGTTTAGCTTTTTTTTTTTTGCTTTTTTTTTTTTAAGATTTCTTTTTTTACATATATGGGTATTTGCTTGTATGCATGTTAGTGCAACTCAGGCAAGCGAGCAGTTGCCACGCCTGGTGCCCAAGAAGTCAGAAGTGGCTCCCATGCGAGCCTGGAGTTATGGCAGGCTATGAGCCACCATGCGGGCACTGGCAACTGAATCAGGGTCCTCTACTACTGAGGGAACTCTCCAGCCCTCCCCGACCTGGAACTATGTAGACAAGGCTGGCCTCAAAAATCGTGGCAATCCTCCTGCATTAGCCTCGGAGAACCAGAATTACACGTGTACACCACCATGCTCTATTTGTAACAGGTTTTCGGGGCAATATGGCAGTATTTTTGAAAAATTAACTTGCTAAAGTGCAGCTCGGTAAGATTAAGATTTCTCTTTCCCCAAACTATACCTGATATACTGCATTTGTGAAGACTCGGGAATATGTAAAACTAAATCCCAGGGCTTTTATCACACGCGCTCGGCGCCTCCAGTTAATGTTGATTATTACTCTAACGTGACTCAGATGGGCGCCAGGGACTGCATCGCATTCCCAGTGAGATGGCTGCTCTCCGTCTACAGGCGGCGCAGCTGCAGGCTGGCCTCTCGAGGCCGCGTCCCATCGAGCACGAAGGGCCCCAGGTCCTCACGAGTGGACTTCAAGGGCAGCCGCTCGAGCCCACCACGGGCCCAACTCCTGGCTTCCGAGACAGCCTCACCCGTGTGCCGCAGCCGCGCGAGAACGCGGCGCCCGTGTACCCGGCGGCGCGCGCAAGGGGAGCGGCACCGCCCCGCTTGCCCTCTGGCTCGTGCTGATAGGCGGTTGAACCAAAAGGATGCAGGGCCAGGGACGCTATTGGCGTCCGCTCCCAGTCACTCAACGAAGCGGGAAGGGAGGGGCCTCCTCAGGGAGGGACACGACCAAGAGAGGCTTTTTCAAGGACGCTGGGCGCCATGTTGGTTTTCTGTTTACTCGCCTTTGTGACCTGGCGCTCTACAGTCGTGTGTACACGACTATAAGTACAGAGGCCGCAATGTGCTTTCACATGTTTGGTTGAGCTGATTTTGGGTCCCTGCCTTGCCTCAGTTACCGAGCTTTCGGGTACTACTTGCAAAGTAGCTGTTCCTCCTTAATTCAGTTTGCATCATTTACTTTTGGATTCTCAGCAAAATCAACTCAGTCTTATACATTTGCTCCTCTTTGGAAAAACTGTCAAACCAACCGAGCCAATTCATGGGATGGATTCCTCTATCACAAAAAAAGGCGACCTTTCGGGCGAGCCTAGATTGTGAGACTTAGTCTATGCTAGCTGGCAACTAACTACTCTTGAGGGTAATTTCTATTGTTCTAGGACTTAGAAGTCGTGTTAGTTAACAGCCTACAATGGTGCCTGAGGCTTCAAAAGGGTAACAAAAATTACCATCACTCCTGGGATCATTGAGGTCGCTAGAATATAACTACATTTCAAAGATAGGCATTGTCTAAACTTGCGGAAGGTCCTCTCTGGAGCTGGTATTCATTGTGCACCAGTCTGGTTTGTATTGTTAGGAAATAAAAATTCACTTACTATAAATAAGTCTAGCAAATCCGAGCCACGGCATTTTCCTTATTAGTACAAATTATACTGCGAGTGTTGATTAGGTGTCTTTAAATGCTGTCTCTACGCAACACTGAACTAAGGAGCACAGAGGTTTGGTTGTAGTGAAACCTTGCACTTTTATCTCCCGGTTACAACCCTGTGGCCGACCCTGATCGCCATCCACATACACCAATGTTTTCACTGGTCTTCAAACAGACTGGAAACGGGTAAATCCTGTCTAACTCCTGACGAGTCTCTCAGCACGCAGCTCCCACGGGAAGGGGAGCCTCACTCAGCCCCAGGGGACGGTGCTTCAAGGCACGCACTCTTTCCCAAAAATTTGGGGTGAACTTTGCATTTACAGAATGCAAAATAAGTCACATTGTATTTCTTATCCCTCCTATGGTTTGCGTCTGCCCCCTCTTGGCCCTATGCCAAATTCAATATCCGAATACTCCAGTTCAATAACTGGGCTAGAATATTTTCACGCACACTCTCCCAGATGTGGAGTTTTCCAAACAAATCCTAACCAATAAAAGACCATTTTGTCAAAATTCCAGAAAATTCCCTTCTGGTACCTCCCCCCACCAAAGCCACTCATAAAGGCTAAAATATACACAGCTGCACATTTAAGAAGGAAAAACAATAAAAAAAAAAAAAAAAGCACTTAAATGTCACTAACGGAAGCTCTGGACGACACACATTCAGTACTCCCCTCCCCCCACCTTTTTGCCAAGCACACTGACTGCAGGCTTTGGGGTAATTATTTAATTATTCACTAATCTGATATCAAAAGAAGCAGAAAATAAGGTAAATTCCAATAGGATGAAAGTTCTGAAGTGCAGGATTTCCTCTAAGCTTTACTTTGCATTTGAAATCCTGTTTTGATCACATTTGGGAACACAGAGGGGGAAAAAACGACATCCTAAAGTCTATTTTACACACATAAAATCAAAGGAAAACACTTTAAAAATAAAATTTGATACAGCACATATACACATACTTTACATACACAAAGAATAAACCCCAGGATGAATCCATACGAGATGGTTATGTCTTAAAGCGCACATACACAGAAATGTCCTCATGAAATTGTGTGTGCAAAACACTGTGAGAGGGCTTTCCCTTCTCTCCAGGGAAACGAGTATCCCAATTAAAATAACCCAGTATATTTAATCTACTGGCCGAGCGACATCCACAGCACTTGGTTTTGGTTCTGAGGGAGTGTGTCTAAAACGCATGCCAAAGCTTTGTGAGGGCGCCTCAAATCTCTCTGTTGCCTGTGGTAGAAATTCACATTATCGCTTTAACCCGATTAAAAACAAATCTATACTTCCCCAAGCGACTAAAATTTAAATCCTTCAACCACAAAATTTACCAATTCTTAAAATGTGATCCAAAAAGAAAAAAAAAATAACTCTGTAAATTGGTCTGGGAACAGTTGCACACGGCTTCTCAACTTGGTATATTTTTAAACCTCGACCAGGAAAAAGAAAGAGAAAGAGAGACAGGAAAAGAAATGGGGAAAAGAGCAAATTCCCCTTAGCAACAGTTTCCTCACCCCAGCACTGCCACAGATCTCTATTTTTAAAAAAATTGGAAAACGCACACAAGATGAAGGAGGAAAAAAAAATGGAAAAAGGATACCCGAAGGTCGTATGGTTCTTTGTATTCGTGTGTGTGCAAAAAAGGAGGACTCGCGGAGCCGGAGCTCGCAAGCCCCGCCCCTTCCCGGCCGACCGCCCGGATTGGTTGCCGGCCGCCCCGCCCGCCAGCACACGCGCCGCGCCCGAGGCGTCCGTCCGGGGGGCCCCCGAGGGCCGCGGGCTCACGGACCTGGCCGCTTCGCCCACTGCCTTCCCTTTCTCGCTGTCCGCTCATCTTTCCCATCTTGTTTATTCCCCTAAAGCCAGGCTCAGAAGAACAATCCTGTGAGTGACTGGGCGAACTAGCGCGCTTGGGACCTGCTGGACTGGGACTGAGCGCCAGGATTGGGGGGCAGGGGCCTCAACCCTTGGTTTCCCAGGGTTGTGTCTCTGGGTCACACATGTTGCCTAGCAGCCCACCTTTACATGAGCGTTTATGAGTGTAACATTGTGTAAGTGAAAGGCCAAGTAGCCTTACAGTTGGGGCTTGTTTTTGCTCGGCCTGAGCCAGCACCCCACCCCCACCCCCCAAGGCTAAAACCACATTCTGAAGAAAACAAAATGTCTCTCTGGCACCCCCTACATATAGACCATTGCTTAAACCTGGATTTTAAGCAGCCCATAAACTGGTGTCACTGCACCTTTTTATTAAAAAATGTGCTCGCGAATACACACACGCACACCATTTATCTTTTGGTGGGGGCACTTTCTCGTGCAATGACGCAAGTGTGGCAGTTAGGAAACAATTTGCAGGAGATTCTCTCCACTTTGAAGGTTTGAAGAATCAAACTCAAGTCACAGATTTGGCAGGGACACTAAGTTCTGTGTGTCTCTGTGTGTCTGTGTGTATGTGTCCAAAACAGGGTTACTGCGTTTAACTCTGACTGTCCTGGAACTCGCTCCGTAGTACAAGCTGGTGTGACAACTCAGAGATCCACCTGTCTCTGCCTCCCAAGTGCTAGGATTGGAATTAAAGGTGTGTGCACCACACCAGGCACCCCCATGATCTTGATCTCCAAGGAGAACATAAAATCCTACTTATACCTATTTTTTTTTTTTTTTTTTTTTTTTTTAAGGATCTGAAACCCATGACCTTTTTCAAGTCTTCTTGGGACTTCCTGGCTTTTCCTCCTCACTCGAACCCCTGACCTATGAGTTTATAAAAGAAAACGAGAACTCTAATGATGGTGATGCATGCTTTAACCATATTTAAAAAAAAAAAAAAAAAAAGCCGGGCGGTGGTGGCGCACGCCTTTAATCCCAGCACTTGGGAGGCAGAGGCAGGTGGATTTCTGAGTTCGAGGTCAGCCTGGTCTACAGAGCTAGTTCCAGGACAGCCAGGGCTATACAGAGAAACCCTGTCTCGAAGAAAAAAAAAAAAAAAAAAAAAAAAGATTATGTTGCCATCTCTTTTTTCCCTCTCGTTCTGGAAGCCGTTTCTGTATGATTCTGTGGCGTGGCTGTGTTGAAGAGGAGACTGCAGACCTTTCCAGCTTTGCACAAGTAATGTTGACACTGCTTCTGACAGGGTAAGCGGCTGTGACAGTACAGGGGCACAGCACACAGAGGCACGTGCCGTGATGTGTGCCGGAGGATGCTCTGTCCGCAGGGGAACAAGCTTCGCTTCGCTGTGCATGAGCTTCCGCTCCCAGCCACCTCAGTCTCCTTACGCCTCCCCAAAGCCTCCTGGTCCAGCTCTGCCTGTCAGCGTCTGTCTGTCTCTCCCTGCTGCATCCAGGTCTCCCGCCATGATTTTTCAGTTCCTCTCTCTGGTCTGCCCCTCAGTCTTTGTAGCACAGCGTCCTTTCTCACGCTTATCGCCTCTGTGATACCAGCTTAACGGGTACCTGACAGGGAGTGACAACTTCTCCTTGTTACATGAAAATCCATAAGCAGCGTGTGGTTTATTGATTGTTTATTATTATTATTATTATTATTATTATTATTTAACGTTTGTGAAGTGGACTGGGAAAAGAGCTCACTCAGTAAAAGGCTCGTTGCTTAAAGGAGAGGCCCTGAGCTCCATCCTCAGCACCCAACACAAAGCTGGACATGGCCTTGTATGTAGAACCCCGGTTTTTTGAAGGTGAAAACACGCAGATTCCAGGGTTGCTGGCCAGCCCCAGGGACCTAATCTAGTGAAAGAGGGCCAGTCTCAACAAAACAAAACCCTCCCAAAACAAAACAACCAAAATGGCCAGCTCCTGAAGGATAGCAGCTGATGCTGACCAAACATTCTGTAAACTAAACTTTTTTTTTTTTTCTTTCTCATGGCCTTGCTTATGCTAAGCAAACACATTCTCTCTGACTGAGTTACACCCTCCTAGGGCACAAAGTGGATTTTTTTTTTCAACTGGAGGGAGGGGTAGTATGGAGAGCTGGTGCAGCAGGCAAAGGAACCTGTCAGTAAGCCTGATGACCCAGGACCCAGATGCTGAAGGACGGAACCAGCCCCCCAGCTATCCTCTGACCAAGTGTTTTCTGACTGCCACACGTGCACTTCGGTTCTGGAACCCACACACGCAAAGGCCTGCAAGTTGCCCTCTGACCTGAACACACACACACACACATACACACACACACACACACACACACACACACAAACAATAAATAGATGAAGAGGTACTTCATATTTATTCTTGTTTTTTTTTTTTGTGTGTGTGTGTATGCCAGAGTTGGTGTGGAGGTAAAGTTACTTTTATTTGGGGGGAGGGCAGATCCCCTGGAACTCCAGACATGTCTGTCTCTAGGCTACCATCTAGGGCGTGAAACCTGGATCCTGTATAAGAACAAGTGCTTGTAACTCCTGGGCCTTCTTTCTGCCCCTGAACCCATGGTGTCTTATTTCTTTTAAATAGCCCACGTCAGCAATTCACATGTAGTGACATCTTAACCTGAACTATGAACGGTTAAGTACTGAGTTATGTTAAGCACCTAACTAACTCAAAGGCAAAGGCTTCTGGGAGAAATGAGTTGAGTTAAATAAACCCAAGAAGCTGACATGAGTAGAATTTCTTCTGCCTGACCCATTAACAAATGCAAAGTGGATATTTTAGGATTTTGTTGTTGTTGTTGTTTAAGCTTAGGTTGGGCATAGCCCCTGGAAACAGAGCCTGGCTGGGGGGCCAGGCCTGGCGGAGGCTAAGGGAAAGGAGGGGCAGCCTGGCTCAGAGGAGGCCGCAGCTGCTCCTGGGGCGGGTCTGGTTGCTGTGTCTGCGATTTCTTCTTGCCCACTGTAATTAAAGCTTTCCCAATATGATCCTGGCTTCCCGAGGAAAGGAGAAATTATTAAAACAAGCAAGAAATAAACACAAAACAGTGGTGATGCTTGTTGCAAGATTATTATATTTTAGAACATAAAACCCTTGAGTCTTAAGGTCAGTGCTTGATGGTCATTTTTCTTCTTGTATTATGGCCCTGGCAGGAGGGGATCTAAGAAAATAGCAACAGAACAGGAAAAAGAAAAGACCCCAAGAGTGCACACTACTGGCCCCAGGCCTCTTCCTTTTTTTTTGTTTGTTTGTTTGTTTGTTTTGAGACAGGGTTTCTCTGTGTAGTCCTGGCTGTCTTGGAACTCACTCTGTAGGCCAGGCTGCCCTCGAACTCAGAAATCCGCCTGCCTCTGCCTCTCAAGTGACCGGCCTTTGTTGTTTTTTAAGACTCATTTATTTTAGCCGGGCGGTGGTGGCGCACGCCTGTAATCCCAGCACTCTGGGAGGCAGAGGCAGGTGGATTTCTGAGTTCGAGGCCAGCCTGATCTACAGAGTGAGTTCCAGGACAGCCAGGACTACACAGAGAAACCCTGTCTCGAAAAAAACAAAAAACAAACAAACAAAAAAAGGTTCATTTATTTTGCCAGGTGGTGGTCGCGCATGCCTTTAATCCCAGCCCTTTGGAGGCAGAGGCAGGCGGATTTCTGAGTTTGAGGCCAACCTTGTCTACAGAGTGAGTTCCAGGACGGCCAGGGCTACACAAAGAAACTCTGTCTCAAAAAAAAAAACAAAAATTCATTTATTTTGTATACAGCACTCTGCCTGCATGTATGCCTGCAGGCCAGGAGAGGGCACCAGATCTCATTACAGATCCTTATGAGCCATTGTATGCTTGCTGGGATTTGAACTCAGGACCTCTGGAAGAGCAAACAGTGCTCTTAACCTCTGAGCCATGTCTCCAGCCCTTGTTGTTTTGTTTTGTTTTGTTGTGTTTTGTTTGACTAGTACCCAGGCTGGCCTCAAAATTGCTACAGAGACAAGAATGGCCGTGACCTCCTAATCCTACCACTACCTCCTTTACCTGTTTGTTTTTTCCAGACAGGTTTTCCCTGTATAGTCCTGGCTGTCCTGGACCTAGTTCTATAGATCAGGCTGGCCTGGAACTCAGATCTACCAATATCTGCCCCACAGTGATGAGACTCAAGGCCTGTGCCACCACCTCCAGGGGGGTTGGGGGGGGGTCAGGGGTACAGTGTTTCCAGGCTTCATCTGCCCTCTTAATTTTTTCCAACCTGCCACATGGATTCTATAGACCAGAATAAATCAGTTGCTTCATTTCCCCTCAAAGGCTGTGACCTTCCTTTCCCCAAATGGCTTTGACAGTTTTCTCATTTGCTAGCTGAGGATGATATTGAAGAGACAGGGACCTTCTGGTCTTGCCTAAGAGGGAACACTCAGTAACTATCATCCTCAGCCTCTGATGTGTTCAACTGTCCTCCCCCTCCCCCCTCCCCCATGCCCCACCTACCTCTTCCATCTCCTCACAAGCATTCTGCTCACCCTGCAGCACTTTCTACCCCCACAGCCCTCCCTTGACACACACAGAGCTGCCTTATGGCACTGGCCTTTACCCACAGTGCTCTCTGCTTGCAGGAGAACTCACTCGCAGGCCTCCAGGAGCGCTTGCTTTTTTTTTTTTTTTTTTTTTTTAAATCCCTATTAGTCCCCAGACCAACCCAGAGGAGTCAGATCCTGGTGAGCCTGAGCTGTACATGGAGGGAGGGAAAATGTGAGCCCTCCCTTCAAGAGCCTGGTCTCTTGGAAACAGGAACCACCATGAGAAATCAATCTTTCAGCTATTTAAGGCAATTTCTTTTCCATCATCCTTTGTCAAGACCACTGTATTTGGAATGAATCTGGAGAGTCCCTGACCGGGTACATGCCACTCACGGGCTGCCTCCCCACCCCCAGGCATCCATCACCTTCCTGAGGCTCGCTGCCGCAAAGCCATCCCCACCCCAGTGAAAACTTACAAACACAGGGCAGCCACTGATGACTGACCAAGTCCCAGTTTGTGTATGACTGTTCTGCCTACATGTGTGTTATGTGCAGGTGTGTGCCTGGTGCTGGCAGGGGTCAGGGGTTGGGTCCCCTGGAACTAGTATTGTAGATACTTGTGAACCACCATATGGGTGCTGAGATTTGAACCCAGGTCCTCAGCAAGAGCAACCAGTGCTCTTTACTACTGAGCGATCTCTCCAGCTCAGACACTTAACGACTAAAAAAATATTTTTATTTTCTTTTTGGGTTGGCTGGTTTTGTTTTCAAAACAGGGTTGTTCTGTGTAGCCCTGGTTGTCCTGGGACTCTGTAAACTAGGCTAGCCTCAAACTCGCAGAGATCCACCTGTCTCAGCCTCCCAAATGCTTCGATAAAATGGGTGCATGGCTGCACCTGGCTGACATTTTTTGTGTATGTGTGTCTATGTGCAAGTAAGTTTAGAAGCCCTCGGGCGGGGGCACTGGACTCACTGCAGTAAGCTGTGAGCTGCCTGCTGCGGGTGCTGGGGACTGAACTGGGGTCCTCAGGAGGAGCTGCAAGTCTTCTGAAGCCAAGCTCTATCCCTAGCCGCACTCACAGACACTGGCAACCTTTCCCTACCTTTATCCTAATCTCTTTCCAGAAAACCTATCACACACTGACCCCTATTAAATGGCTTTTGTACCACAGACGCAGGTTAGAGGAATAGGAATATACCAGAAAATTACAGGTCTGCAGGCTTCACATCTTCTCTCCTCCAGGACTCTGCGGAGATTAGGTGTTTAAACAGACCACTGCAGTGTGAGGAGGAACTGCGGTGAGAAGCCCATCATCCATCCCAGCCTATGTTCAGAGGCCTGGGAGTTTCATGCTCTCTGGAGAGATGAATCCGCACTTTCTGCTTTCAAGGCACAGAGTTTTTAAATAGTGTTCTTTGGGGGTCCCAGGGAATGTCACAGAGGCTGTAAAAGCACAATGGTGGGGGCTCTGCACCCCAAAACTCCACTTCAGTCTCTTATCTGGTTTCTATCAGGTATAGAGATTTCTCCTTAAGAGTGAATCTGTCTGTTTATCTATGAACCATTTTTCAAAACAGGGTTTCTCTGTGTAGCCCTGGCTGTCCTGGAACTCACTCTTTAGACCAGGCTGGCCACAAAACACAGAGATTCACCTGCCTCTGCCTCCCGAGTGCTGGGATTAAAGGCCTGTGCCACCAACCACACAGCCAAGTTGATTTATTTTTAAACATTCTAAATAAATTTATTTATTTATTTATTCATTCATTCATTCATTCATTCAGTTTTTTGAGACAGGGTTTCTCTGTGTAGCCCTGGCTGTCCTGGAACTCACTCTGTAGACCAGGCTGGCCTTGAACTCAGAAATCCGCTTGCCTCTGCCTCCCGAGTGCTGGGATTACAGGCGTGCGCCACCACATCCGGCTCTAAATTTATTTTTAAGACTGGGTCTCAGGGCTGGAGAAATGCCTGGGCTTTTAAAAGCATTAAAAACCTCAGCCTGGCTTCCAATTTATTATGTAGCTGAGAATGGCTGGGGTTTGAACCTAGGGCTTCCTAAATGCTAGATATGCACTCTGCCATTTGAGCTATATCCCAGCCAAAAATATTCTAGTTTTTAAAATGTACAGTCTGTTTGGGTCCCTGCTAATGGTTCCGACTCCAGAGCATTACAACAAAATGAATCTCCAGAGGCAAGAGTCATTTGTTTTCCAGACTCTCCTCCAGGCTCACTAATCCACAGTTTCCCTGCACTTGACAAATGCAATTAACAAGCCTCGATCAGTTCCCATGGACAACCTCATCCATCACACACAGATCGCATGGTGCTGAGAAGGGAGCTGCAGGACAGGGGAGACGGACCCGCCTGACTTCTACAACTCCACCCACAGTCTTCAACCCCACCTCGGGGCAGGGCGTGTGAAGTCAACGCTGTGTGTGCTCTGTGGGGACCTTTGGGCCGCTTCCTGCCCAGGAGGCCAGCAGCCCAGCCTTTCTTTCCCCCAGTGGTGGCCAATCCAGAGAGCAGAAGAGGACCGCCCACCTGGGCTTCCGCTTCCTCAGGGCTCAGGCCGTCCCTTCTCATCTCACTCAAGACTCCAGATCTGGCCCAGTTTGGTGGCACGTGCCATGAATCATGGGGCTCAGGAAGCAAAGGCGAGTGGAGCTCTGTGAGTTCGAGGCCAGCCTATTCTACAGAGTGAGTTCCAGGATAGCCAGGGCTACCCATCTCAAATGAAGGGAAAAAATCTCAGATTTATCCTGTTTATCATTCTACACTGCATGTGTCTCCCCCTACCCAGACACAAGAGCCTTCCCCCTGCAGCCCCTCCCTACAATGTCCGCGTGCATCTTTCCACCTCATCAACTTCTCATCTTTCCAAACTGAAGCAGGAAGTCTCCCTTCCCCTGCCCCTCTCTCCTGCGTTGCTATTAGCTTCACGATTGGGGACACTAATGTATTCACCAGACTTTGTCCTCACACCACTGCTTCCTGTCATTACAATGCCTTCTCTCCCACTGTCCTGCCTTGACTGGAAAGGGCTTGAAGGAGAGACAGGGTGGACAAGAGGCTGAGAAATCCAAGAGCGCAAGACAAACAGCCAAGCATCAGGGGCATCAACTGGTACCTGCGGACCCACATTTCAGAGCTTTACGAAAGGTACTGGAAGGACTGTGGACTCCACTATGGAACGAGCACTATTATTTATTATAACAAGGGAGAGCCACGCTGGAGATGCAAACAGCAAGCCTTTCCTCAGGGGACACATACAATACTATACTTGTCATGTAAATCAGCTACATTGTCACTGGAGACCCGGATCCAGCCATCTTCCCGCACGTGGTAGAGGTTGACTGCTCCCCCGGAGTAGGCGTCTCTGTAGGTGGCTTGGTAGATGGCTCGGCGGGCCAGATCATAGGCCTCCTCCACTTTTAGGTCATAGGAGTAGCCTCGATCCATGACGCCGTAAGCATACACAGAGCCAGACCCCACCGAGAAGGCGGTCCCGGAGATCCTGTTGCCCTCGCTGTCCACATAGTAGAGGCCTGAGGGAGATGAGGTTATTTATTTATTCATCTGCCAAGATGTTTTTTATTTTCCTTAACAGAGATATAGATCTATAACAGAATACCCAACCCCCTCTTAGACACACACCACCCCGCCCCACCCCCACAAAAAATAGGATCTCAGCACACCTGGGAGGTGGAGACAGGAGGATCAGGAACGAAAGGCTAGGCTTAACTATGTATTAAGTTTGAGGCCAGCCTGGGCTACATAAAACCCTGTCTCAAAACAGAACAGGGGCTAGAAGGACCCTCAGCAGTTCAGAGCACTTGCCGCTCGTGTCTAGGACCCAGGTTCAGTTCCCAATACACACATGATGGCTCAGAACTGCCTCTAACTCCAGTTTCTGGGGATGCAATGCCCTCTTCTGTCCTGTGGGCACTGGGCATGCAAATGGTGTGTGTGCGCGCGCGCACGCACACACACGCGCACACACGCGCGCGCGCGCACACACACACACACACACACACACACACACACGCAAACACTTATATATGCATACAGAAACTCACAAAATAAAATTTCAAAAAATTGGAGCCGAGCGGTGGTGGCACACACCTGTAATCCCAGCACTTGGGAGGCAGAGGCAGGTGGATTTCTGAGTTCGAGGCCAGCCTGGTCTACAGAGTGAGCTCCAGGACAGCCGGGGCTACATAGAGAAACCCTGTCTCGAAAAACCAAACAACAACAACAACAAAATTGGAGACCAATTTACTCTTGAGATTTCCAGACCCACCCCTCCTCACGGTATGTAAACCATCCCTCCTGTTCACACCACCCATCCCTCCTGTTCTAGTGGCAACTCCAAAAGGCAAGTATGCTGGACAGTTCATGCAGAGGACTTCAGGAATGGTGGGAGATAACACTTAAAATATAACCCCAGGGCTGCAAAAGTTGTCTTCTTTTAGGTCAAAAAGGAAACGGAACCAACTCTCTAGCTGAGAGTTGTCATCCAACACACTGGCTAGCGACTGCATGAAACTGACTTCAACACTTGAAATGGCACTACTGCCAAATACTGAGAAACAACTTGGGCATTTTATATAAACTTAACTGTAAACTGACCCCACTAGCTTTATCCACTTCTGAGATACAATGTCTGTGTGCTCGGGCTGTCCTACCGCTATGTGGCTTAGGCTGGCCTTGAACTCCTCACCCTCCGGCTTCAACCTCCCTCGTGCTCTAGGATCACAGTTGTGTACCGCTTGGCTTACTATCTATTTTTAAATGAGGGCCAGTGAGCTGAGTCAGCATATGATTGCTGCTTCCACCAGGTCTGAGGTCCTGAGTCTGACCCCAGACCAAGAGAACCCACTCCCCTACGTTATCCTCTGAACTGCAGGTGTGCTCTGGGATGTGTGTTTGTTCTCTCTCTCTCTCTCTCTCTCTCTCTCTCTCTCACACACACACACACACACACACACACACACACACACCAAACAACTAGATAAAGTAACTTAAAATTTAAAATGGCAGGCTGGAGAGATGGTTCAGTGGTTAAGAGCACTGACTGCTCTTCCAGAGGTCCTGAGTTCAATTCCCAGCAACCACATGGTGGCTCATAACCATCTGTAATGGAATCTGATGCCCTCTTCTGGTGTGTCTGAAGAGAGCAATAGTGTACTTACTCATATGCATAAAATAAATAAATCTTTTTTTAAAAAAAATTTTAAATGGCCCCAGGTCAGAGTAAGGGGGACTGACTGCTCTCTCCCGAGGACCTAGGTTTGGTCCTGAGCACCCACGGGTGGCTCACAACCATCTGTAACTGTATTCTAGGGGATCCGATGCCCTCTTCTGGCCTCTTCAGGCACCACGAATGCACTGTGGGGCACAGACATACATGCAGACAAAATACCCATGAATATGAAACAACTTCTAAAGTTTAAAAGGTATATAGTCATAAGAATTCTTTCTTGCCGGGCGTGGTGGCGCACGCCTTTAATCCCAGCACTTGGGAGGCAGAGGCAGGCGGATTTCTGAGTTCGAGGCCAGCCTGGTCTACAGAGTGAGTTCCAGGACAGCCAGAGCTACACAGAGAAACCCTGTCTCGGGAAAAAAAAAAAAAAAAAAAGAATTCTTTCTTTTTTCTTCTTTTTTATTTGTTTTTGGTTTGTTTTGTTTTGTTTCGTTTCCAGACAGGATTTCTCTGTGTAGCCCTGGCTGTCCTGGAACTCACTCTGTAGACCAGGTTGGCTTCGAACTCCAAAAACTACTTGCCTCTGCCTCCCAAGTGCTGGGATTAAAGGCGTGCGCCACCACCGCCCCCTCCAAAGAATTTTTTCTTTTCTTTTCTTTTCTTTTCTTTTCTTTTCTTTTCTTTTCTTTTCTTTTCTTTTCTTTTCTTTCTTTCTTTCTTTTTTTTTTTTTTTTTGTTTTTTTTGAGACAGGGTTTCTCTGTGTAGTCCTGGCTGTCCTGGAACTCACTCTGTAGACCAGGCCGGCCTCCAACTCAGAAATCCGCCTGCCTCTGCCTCCCAAGTGCTGGGATTACAGGCGTGCGCCACCACGCCCGGCTTTTTTTTCTTTTCTTTCTTTTTTTTTTTCTCTCTGTACAAACACTGTTTATTCAAATGACAGGTGGGAAGCGGGTGCAGGTAGGTGATGAGGGAAGGCAGGCAGGCAGGGGCTGGCAGGTCAGCACTGCTCCACAGGGCCCTCAGTCCTGCTTTGACAGCCAACGTATTGCCACCAGGACCAGGAACACTTACCCTCCTCTCCCTCCTGCCCCGAACTGAATAATTTTTTTTTTATTTGTTTTTTTTTCAAGACAGGGTTTCTCTGTATAGTCCTGGCTGTCCTGGAATTCACTCTGTAGACCAAGCTGGGCTCGAACTCAGAAATCCCCCTGCCTCTGCCTCCCAGAGTGCTGGGATTACAGGCGTGCGCCACCACTGCCCAGCTTTGTTTTGTTTTTGAGACAGGCTCTCTCTGGAGCTCTGGCTGTCCTGACACGTCTCTCTACTCATGTGTGCAGTTCATAATTTGTCCTGTTAGAAAATGCCGGCTAGTTTATCTATCGGTCAATTTAATTCTCACGCACAAATGTTTCCTAGTCCTTGTTACTGCATGGGAAAGCAGGAGAACTGGTGTGCCAGACACTGTGCCAGCTGCTTTACAGGTACCGCACTCAACCACTGTGATGGTTCAGTCAACCAATCCGCAGATGAAGAAACAGGCCAACCAATGACACACAAGTCTGACTCCGGGCCTGTCCTACTCAGTACAGTGCCTTCCCTGGAGAGGGAGGAAGAGCTAAGAACCCAATAACGCATCCATTCTCAGCACCCAGTAAAAGCCCTTAATTTGTTTTTTTTTTGGATTTTTTTTTTCAAGACAGGGTTTCTCTGTATAGCCCTGGCTGTCCTGGAACTCTGTAGACCAGGCTGGCCATGAACTTAGAAATCCACCTGCCTCTGCCTCCCAGAGTGCTGGGATTACAGGCGTGCGCCACCACTGCCTGGCTTTTGTTATTTTTGGATTTTTTTGGTTTTTAAGCCCTTAATTTATCTGTCCATTTAGACCCTCCCAAACAGTGTCAAACCCAAGGATCACAGGACTGCAACACAACTCACCAGGGCCTCTCTTATCCCAGCCACAGATCATGGTGCCCATGGACAGCCCCATGCCTTTGTACTGATAGACCATGTTAGCAAGCAGTTTGGAGGCCGCTGCGACAGAGATGCGCTCCTTGTTGCGTAGCTCATAGATTCGACACTGCCGAGCCAACAACCGCTCCCAGAAGCTGCAATCCGCTGCACCCCCAGCCATGGTGCCCAGAAGGTAAGGGTTGATCTCTATTACTTTCTTCACTGTCTGGGAAGCAATATAAGCACCTGCTGTGGCCCGGGAATCCGCTGCAACAATGACTCCATGGCGAAACTGATTAAGGTCAGAGAAAAGAAAAAGAAGTCACATAAGACCACAAATACTCTCAATACTTATTTTTGTATAAATACAGAAAGATAACCTGGCTTTGCATTTTTTGGATTTTGTAATCGACTTCATATATTAAATGTCACTCAGATTTAAGGGCAATCCCTGATGGATTGATTGATTGATTTTGGTTTTGGTTTTTTCAAGACAGGGTTTCTCTGTGTAGCCCTGGCTGTCCTGGAACTCCCTCTGTAGACCAGGCTGGCCTTGAACTCAGAAATCCGCCTGCCTCTGTCTCCCAAGTTCTGGGCTCAAAGGCGTGCGCCGCCACCACCGGGCCAATCCCTGATTTATAAATAGCCATTTTATTCACTTTAAATACGAAGTAGCAAGTTTAATGAGATAAAGACACCCCTAAGGGGACTTGGAGAGAGAGCTCAGTGGTTAAGAGCACTGGCTGGTCTTCAGATGTTCGGTTCCCAGTGCTCACAAAGGTCTGTAACTCCTGTTCCAAGGACCCCGACGCCCCTTTTGGCGTCTGCGAGCACTACACACGTGGTGAATATACATAGGGCAAAACACAAAAAATAAAAATAAATCTTTAAAGACCAGCCTAAGATTCAGAGCTAGTATTGTAGAGGTGGAACAGGGACCCTGTTTGGTACCCACTTCAGTAGCCCCTGGACTTCATCTAGCTCCCGGGAGGGGACGCCCAGTTTAATCAAACTTTGGAGAACGGCGACAGTAGCTTTCTTTCCCTCCGCTACGGTCCGTCCGCTACTGCTGAGGCTTCCCTGTGCCCCAGGTAGGGCTTCCGAATAGGAGCAAACTGGGGTCGCCGGAGCCCACCCACGCTGTCCGTCCCCTTCCCTCACTGCCCCCACCTCCGCCCTCCTCTCCTTTCTTAAGGTTAGGAGACAGCGAGACCGCCAAGGTCGGGATGAGAGGACCGAACCTCCGCCCGACTCGGTTCCGGCTGGGATGCCGGAGAAGCGCAAACAGTCTGAGCACCTTAAAGGCCAGGGTCGTGGTTCCGTGAAGCATTTCGATTCGTGGCTCCTCCGGGACACCCAAGCTCGGCGCGGCTAGGCTCAGCCCATCACCAGGACTCCCCGGACCCAGGTCCAGCAGATCTGCACGACCTCCGAGTCCGAAAAACCCGTGCTGATTCACCGGCATCGGCCGCTCCAACACGCTAGCCAGAGCCATGTTTAGTAAGGGCAACAGGAACTGCCCGAGAACACCGCCAAAGAACGGACTGGCAACGCCGCGACGTCACAGCTTCACGTCCAGTTAAGTCTATGCGGGGAGGCGCCATTTTTATTCCGGGCAACCACGCCTCTAAATACCAGCGCCGAACTGTTTTCACCTAGGAAGGGCAGAGGAGAATGCTAAATGGTTAAGATTGCCATTTTTTATTTTGGCATCGAAGCAGTACGGATAAGATTAACTTCAAATTTCTAGAGAGTGGTTGGAACGTTCTCGTAGAATGAGAGAAGCGAGTTCGGCCATCTTTGAGAAGGGCATGACTGCTTGACTGGACTCCGGTGTTAGGTCACCGCCCAGGCCCTGGTTACAAGCTGTTTCTCTGTTTCTCAAAATCCCGTTAAGGAGACTGAAGTTGCCCTTTTCTTTAAGGCCATCCATCCTAATCCTGGTTAAAATAATTGTTTTCAGGCCATTTCCCCATGGTATTAATTCAGCCGCATTAGTTTGTTGTCAACAACAAAACCCCGATCGCCTCTTTTTTGATAGCCTTTATATACCATAGCTAGGGGGGTGTTGTTGTGGCTTTTTGTTTTTTTTGTTTTGTTTTGTTCTTTTAAGATAGTCATATTCTACAATCCAGATTGTTCTTAAGTTCACTCATAGGTAGGCCAGGCCACCCTCTAACTGGCCAGGTTTTCCGACCTTGTTTCAGACTAATGAGAAGGCAGGCCTGAGCCACACTCAGGCCCCTGCCCCTTGAAGGTTTTTGTTTTGTTGTTTCTTTTAAAGATTTATTTATTTTATGTACATGAGTGCTCTATCTACATTACTCCTGCATGCCAGAAGAGGACATCAGAACTCATTATAGAAGGTTGTAAGCTATGGTTGCTGGGAATTGAACTCAGGATCTTTGGGAGAGCAGCTGGTTCTCTTAACCTCTGAGCCATCTCTCAAACTCACTTGTTTCTTTTGTTGTTGTTTGTTTTTGTTTTTTGAGGCATAGTCAAGGCTTAAGCTGGAATTTGCTTTGTAGACCAGGCTGGCCTCAAACTGGGACCCTCACCCCTCCTCCGGCTCCAGAGGACTGGGACTAAAGGTGCTTCACCATAGTAGAGATAATCTCTTATGCACTGTGTAAAAGCATTCACCTGTCAACAAAGAGTCAGTCTATGGCCTGTGAATTGAGGCAGGATTAGAAGGTGGAGTCCAGGAGAGAGAGAGAGAGAGAGAGAGAGAGAGAGAGAGAGAGAGAGAGAGAGAGAGGATTCTGGGAAATAGTCAGGCACGGGACGTGGGAGATTCGCCCTGAGCTCTGGAGGAGAGGGTCATGGGTCACGTAAGCCTGAGGAGGGGTAACCAGCCTCAGGGCTGGACTTACACTACTTTACAGGGATAATTGAGTTTGGAGTCTGGGAACAAGCAGAGGCTACTGGCCTAGGCAACTAACTATTCAGAAGTATTGGAGTTGTTATTTCTAGGTGGAAAAGCATGGGCTAGATACCTCACCCTGCTAAAAGTAACCAATTTTTGAGATTCTCTTCCACCTTCTAGTGAGACTTTTAAGTAATAAATTGCCTGAAAGGCAAATAAAAGAAAAAAGAAAAAACAAAGGTTTGGTTGATTGGAAAAGTAGATGGTTCAGCACCTGCTTTTTGCTTTTTTGGTTTGTTGTTTTTGTTTTTTGTTTTGTTTTACGAGACAAGAGTTTCTCTGTGTAGCCCTGGACCAGGCTGGCCTTGAACTTAGAAATCCACCTGTCTCTGCCTCCCCAAGTGCTGGTGTGCGCCACCATGCCTGGCTTTAGCACCTGCTTTTTGGCTTGTTTGCTTTCTGTTGTGGTTTGTTTGTTTGTTTGTTTGTTTTCAAGACCGGGTTTTGTTGTATAGCCCTGACTGTCCTGGAACTCTCTCTTTTGACCAGTCTGGCCTCCAAGTCGGAGATCCTCCAGCCTCTGCCTCCCAAGGGCTGGAATTAAAGGTGAGTGCCACCGCCCCTGGTTTACCACCTGCATATTTAAGTCAATAAAAATTGACATCTGAGAACCTGCAAGAGAGGTTCCATAAAGATGCATGAAGAGACTCTAGCTGTGGCCTGTCAGGATTGGGCGCTTCCCAGGGAACGGGCTGTCTTAGATGGCCTTTTCTCCCTCCACCCACCCTCACTCTCCTCTCAACACTTTAGTCTGGACAGCAAGTCAGGAAACAGGCATACATACGCAGTGTTGCTTCCTGCTTTGTGGGTCTGTGAAGTCTGTGTCTGGTGTTGCTTGTTGATTCAGCTCTCAGCTTCTAAGTCCTTCCGACACGTAGCTCTGTCCCAGTCCCTCTTCTCCGAGCGCAGATTTTTGCCTGCGCAGTATTTTTCATGCTGAAATCTGGCAGCCTTTTCCAAGTCTAACCACCAGACTTAGGAAGTTTTTATCTGTGTCTCAGATAAAATCAAAGAAAGTCAAGGTAGGACTTGGGAAATGGCACAGTGAGTAAGAGTGCCTGCTCTTACTTCAGTTTGGATCACCACAGTTTGGAGCTCTGTGAGTTCAAGGCCAACCTCATCTACTTAGCAAATTCAAGGCCAGTTAGCACTATAAAGTGAAGCCCAGTCTCAAAATTTTTCACTTACATTTTCTCTCTCTCTCTCTCTCTCTCTCTCTCTCTCTCTCTCTCTCTCTGTGTGTGTGTGTGTGTGTGTGTGTGTCTGTGTGTCTGTGTGTCTGTGTGTCTGTGTGTCTGTGTTTATGTACCAAAATGGGGTTGGAGGTCAGATGCTGGGAGCATTTCTGGCCATCTACCATGTTGGTCCAGAGGATCAAACATGTTGTCTCTTCAGGCATGGTGTCGGGAGCCCCACCTGCTAAGCCATCTTGGCAGTCCTTCTGTCCATCCTGAAATGCTCTCTTACGCTAGCTTTCTGGTCCCAAAGGTTACCACTCTCTGATTCACCAGCTGGACCATCAGACTGGTTTTCCTACAAAGAAGTGATATAGTTCAGAGAAGTGGAGGTCAGTGTAGATATAGGTCAGCTGAAACAAGTGGTCAATGATGGTTTTATCAGAGAGATCTGGGGTCCACTGGGTTCCACTGCCCCTCAGAACCAGAGCCTTACCAGTGTGTTTGCAGGTTGCCTGACTGTTCCTGGAGAGATGTGAACAAATGGGACACCAGGGACAGACCAAAGAACTCTTCCGCCAGGTGACCCAGTGAGTTTATGTGAGGTTACCTACTGTGGCAGGATAGTTGATCACATTATGAACCCTGAGATTGCGAACAGGAAAAGCCTGTTTCTTGTTGTGGTGTGGCTCAGCCTTAGCACACACCTTTAACCCATTTTTAATCCATTCTGTTTATTATTGAGGTTTGGTCTCTTTCTATATATTATAATGCTACATACTGCCCCCCAAAGTCTGGTTGCCCCAGGGATGAAGAGATTGTCATAGACACCAAGTGCACATGCTATGTAACCTTGCTCCTTCCCCCCCCCCTTCCCTTTCTCCCTCTCTCTCCGTGCCCTGCTCGCTCTGGCCCATAGGATTTTTTATATTTGTTTCCTCATTATGGATGGTTGTGAGCCACCATGTGGTTGCTGGGATTTGAACTCATGACCTCCAGAAGAGCAGTCAGTGCTCTTAACTGCTGAGCCATCTCACCAGCCCGTAACCTTGCTCCTTAATTTAAAACTATTGGTTGGCTAAAGATGCCTACAGCTTACACCTGGGCAGAAGAGAGGTAGGTGGAGTTTCAGTTCTTGGGCTTGAGGTCTGAGGCAGGACAGGGTGAGGAGAAGAGAGAAAAGGTCAAGAGAGGAGAAGACACCATGGGGTAAGTGATTGTGAGAACTGGCCATGAGGGCTGGCCAGCCAGAGTAAGAGCAGCCCAGGTGGAACATGTCAAGTCATATCTCAGGCACATTGACAGGGAGGTAGACATAGGAGCATAGAGGGTAGACATCAGCCCAGCTCTAGTGCTTTAAGGTTAAAATATATATATATATATATATATATATATATATATATAAAATAAATATAAAAGTTTTGTGTCTTTTATCTGGGGACTGAATGATTAAAGGCAGAGTAGCAACCTTCAATTGAAATTAAATGCTTTCTACAACAGTTTACTGCAAACAAGTAGTTGTGGTGTGGCTCAGCCCTAACTCACATGGTTAACCCAAGAGCTCTCTGTAAACAACCCTAAGTCAAGCGGTGGAGCAAGCAACCAGCTGACAGGGAGTGAACCTAAGAAAACCGGACAGAGAGAGGAGGGCTTAAGACAGTGTGGCAAGCCGGGCGTGGTGGCACACCCCTGTAATCCCAGCACTTGGGAGGCAGAGACAGGCGGATTTCTGAGTTCGAGGCCAGCCTGGTCTACAGACAGCCAGGGCTACACAGAGAAACCCTGTCTCAAAAAAAAAAAAAAAAAAAAAAAAAAGCGTGACGAAGAAGACGGGTTTTCTCCTGGGATGATGATGGAGGAGGAAGGTCAGCTGGGCGCTTTCTCTGCCTCGCTGAGCTAGCAGAGCTAGCAGCGTCTGGCTCCTGAATCTTCATTTGGTGTACCGAATATTTAGGATTCTTTTTTTAAAAACAAGTTACAGGTGCACGACTGAGTGGTTACTTATAGGAACCTGGGCAACTTACGGAAACTATTCCACCACCGATACTGGGGAGGGCAAGGCCAAGTCTGGGATGGGGAGGCTTTGGTCCTCCTCGTTCTTGGGGTGTCAGAGCTCCTCGGTATGCCAGGCCGGAAGGGGAAGGCAAGGCTCTGGACAAACAGGATCTGGTCCGGTTTGGAGCAAGTGCCAGAGGGATAGGAGAAGAGAGAAGGCCTTCTTGGGAGTCCTAGTGTTACAGCCTTCCCCCTGGCAAACTTTAACAAAGCCGCTCTCTGAGACCATCTCAGGTTGTTCATATTTCTTTATTGGGGGTAGATGTGAGTGCATACGCTTTATTCAGGTGACCCAGGGATTATAGTTTTGGAAAGGGGTGTGAGAGTGTCCAGGAAGAAGTCATTGGCTGAAGGCCAAGGCTAGTGAGATGCCTCATCAGCATGGAGGGCGTGCCAGGTGCTCCTGATGGCCTGTGGTCACCCCGAGGGCCCCCGCTATGTGTTCCAGAGCAGACATGGAGGCAGGGAGGGAGCAGCCCCATCCATGCCGACCACAAGATCTCTGTGATGCCTGTGGTTTGAGCATGCCCCGCCTCCCCACTTTCATGCCCATCGGCTGGCGCGGTCCCTAGGCCCTACAGTCGGGGGATGGAGACATGGTTCAGCAAGTAAGCGCACTGACTTCTCTTTCAGAGGACCTGAGTTCACTTCTCAGCCTCTACGTGATGGTTCAGAGCCACCCACGACTCCAGTTTCAGAAAATCCTGTGCCTTCCTTCCTCTGACTTCCAGGGACACCGCCCATGCATGTGGTGTGCATGCTAAATGCAGGCCAAATACACGTCAAATAAAATGAATAAATTCATGAAAAACCCCACACAACCCTTAAGTGCTTATTTATCTCTGAGGGGTGGGTGGGGCCTGGTGTGTACCACCTCGTGCGTGTGTTTTAAACACTGTCCCCTTTCCTAGGGGGCATCCTGTGAGGATCTTGTGTGGATGATCACATCTGCTGTGATTTCTACCCAAAGACATGTTCCACAACATGACACATGCCTGCAATACCAGCACTTAAGAAGCAGAGGCAGGAGGATAGTGATTTTGGAGCAAATCTGAGCTACAGAGGGAGTTGAAGGCCAGCTTGAGCTACAAAACAAGATCCTACCTAAAAAAAAAAAAAAAACAGAGGCAAGCAAACCTCCACGAGTTCAGGGCCAGCCTGGTCTACATAGTGAGACCCTGTCTAAAAACAAAGAAACAAAACGCCCCCCCTCCAAAAAAAAAAAAAAACCAAACAACAATAACAACAAAAGGCTCTGGGTGTGATGGCACACACTTGTAATCTCAGGACTTGGAAGGAGAGGTCAAAGTCAACATTAATTAACCATATGTGGTGTTTTATGCTAGCCTGGGCTACACAGAGACACCTTGTCTCAAAAATAAAAACCAACCAATCAGCCGGGAGTAGTGGCGCACGCCTGTAATCCCAGCATTTGGGAGGCTGAGGCAGGCAAATTTCTAAGTTCGAGGCCAGCCTGGTCTACAGAGTGAGTTCCAGGACAGCCAGGACTACACAGAGAAACCCTGTCTCGAAAAAAAACCAAAAAAAAAAAAAAAAGATAAAAACCAACCAATCAAACAAAACACCAAAATAATACTGATGAGGATGAGGATGGTGAGGATGAGGATGGTGGTGGTGAGGAGGAGGAGGATCCCAAACCACAGCCTTACCTTTTAAGCCTGCACCGGGGGAGGATTTCAGAATATGTGGAACTTAAGCCAGACACTGGGGGATAGGAGTTAACTGCTGAGGACAGGAGGCATAGACATGGAAAATGTGCTAGGAATAGAGAGAAAAGAGGCTGTGGTAAAGGGATTTGGACCTGACTCTCCCGGGCTCCCACAGGAGTGCTGCTTCCAGATGTGTGTCACTGTCTCTGCCTTTTAATGTGAGTTCTGAGGGTCAGACTCGGGTTGTCAGGTGTGTGGAGCAAGTGCTCCTACCCACCGAGTGACCGTCCCAGCCTGGGATTACCATCTCGGTGCACAGAAAGACGCCCCCCCCCCTTCCCCAAAGCAGAAGGGAGACTCTCCAGTTCTGGCACGCTTCCCCCTCAGTAAACGGCTTTTCTGGGAGGAATTTGAGTGTTTCTCCTCCCCCCTCTTACAGACACCCTCCTGCCCTTTTCTGTGTTCAGCACAGTCCGTGTTGTGTACCCATCGTCCCATGAGCTAGAAACCTTTCCACGCCTAACATCCCACACAGCCAGACTACAGAGGGCCCAGCTCTCCTCCTCCAGTCACCCCATCCCCTGCTCCCCCCTCCTCTCCCCCAGATGCCAGATGACAGACAGGAGACTCTATTGGTGACTCTTCGTGTATCACAATGGAAGGTCAGACTGACAGGTGGCGTCTTCTAAGTGTCGGGTCCTCAGCAGGGCTTGTTCTGTCTCCCCTTGGCAGTTCTCTGAGGTGGGTGGAGACCCCTCACCAGCCAATTCCAACGCCTGATCCGAGACTGAGGAGAAACAAAGCATTGGCTCCCAGGTCTCGCTTACTGGTTCTGGCCACGGCCCAGCTTCTCCACAGCGTCGCCCTCCCTCCCCTGATGGCCCAGGCCTCAAACGCTGCCTGCTCCTTCCAGCTTTCACTCGGCCCCAGGGATGGCTCTTCAGGATGTGTGCCAGTGGCAGGCCCCCGACGCTCACGGACCGTCCGTTGGCTTGCCTCAGGCCAGTGGCTGGGCTGTACCCCGGGGCTGCGACCCTCAAACCTTCCTGCAGACCTATGGCCCCAGGCTGGCTCACGGCACCACCACCCTGGCTTTTCGCTTCCGTCATGGTGTCATCGCTGCGGCTGATACGCGTTCCTCCTGCGGCAGCTATGTGGCATGTCCAGCCTCCCGAAAGGTCATCCCCGTGCACCAGCATCTCCTGGGTACCACGTCTGGGACCTCTGCTGACTGTGCCACGTGGTACCGCGTGCTACGGCGGGAGCTGCGGCTTCGGGAACTGAGGGAAGGCCAGCTGCCCAGTGTGGCAGGCACAGCCAGGCTCTTTTCAGCTATGATGTCCCGCTATCGCGGTCTGGATCTATGTGTGGCCACCGCCCTGTGTGGCTGGGACCACTCTGGCCCCGCTCTCTTCTATGTCTACAGTGATGGCACCTGTCTGCGGGGGGATATCTTCTCGGTGGGTTCCGGATCTCCCTATGCCTATGGCGTGCTCGACCGCAGCTACCGCTATGACATGACCATTCAGGAAGCCTATACCCTGGCCCGCTGTGCTGTGGCCCACGCCACCCACCGTGACGCGTATTCAGGGGGCTCCGTGGACCTTTTCCACGTGCGGGAGAGTGGATGGGAGTATGTATCCCGCACTGATGCCTGCGTGCTGTATAGGGAGCTGAGGAAAGCAGGGGTCTTGGAGCAGGAGCAGGAGCAGGAGCAGGAGCAGGAGCAGGAGAAGGAAAAGGAGAAGGAGGAGAAGGAGAAGGAGAAGGAGAAGGAGAAGGAAAAGGAGAAGGAGGAGAAGGAGAAGGAGGCAAAAGCTACTGAAGTCCATCCTGAGCCCGCCACGCCACAAGATGCTTGAGACAGTGGAGAGAAGGTGACACCAGAAGACTGCAAGATAATAGTGAAGACCGAAACAATGTAAGCAAGGACAGAACTTGGGGACCTCCAGGACAAGAGGGGTTAGGGAACGAGGCTGCCTTGGCAGGGTTAGTTCTGGGAGCAGCCTCACGGCGTCTGGCTCTGGCCCTTCTCGGTTGCCCGCTTGGTGTAAGTCCCCATCCTCTCTGCCTCCCAGAGCTCCCGATGTCTCTCTCTGCCCAACATGTTCTGACGATGCCCAATAGATGGTGTAGCCTCCTTCTGCCTCTAAAGTGACGCGACAAACACCCGTTGCGTGCCTACTGCGTGCCAACTGTCATGCTAGGTGCTGGGTCGTCTCTTGGCATTCCATCCCAGTCGCTATTCTCATTTTGGTCCTTTTCTGGATTGTTTTCTCTTTTGGTCAGGCTGGACAGCCAGGAGAGAGCCTAGTGGCACCAGCCTAGTGGCACACCCTGCTGGCACCAGCCCCGCCCCGTGACTGAAATGGCTGTGCCGATTCCACCTACTGGGTGCAGTTCTCAGGACAGCTTTTGAAGCACAATTGCTTACTGAAGCTGGACCAGCCTTAGAGAGTTGCGGGACTTACCCAGGTTACAGGAGGTGACAGCGTTGTGGGGTTAGACACTCACTCCTTCCCCAGCTCTCTGCGTCTTTCCCTCCCAGCCCCTACTCTTGCTTTTTTTTCCCCCTGCCTTCCTTGCAGGCTTCTGGGGAATGGGCCAAACCCCTGCCCATTGTCTGGAGATGAATGAACTCCAAGGAACTCATGATTTTGGAGGGGTGAGCTCAGAGAAACCGCCCGTTCCCAGTCTCCTCTCGCTGTGCTGGCCTGGGCCTGAGCCATGCCCTGTAGTGCACACAACCCTGCTCTCTACCCTGCAGACCTCTCCCTGTTTCTCCGCTCCAGCCTCTCCTGGTTGCTCCTGCTGCAGAGTGACCAGAGGGAGGGTGCTGTGCCCCTGGTGCCAGCCAGCACATCTGGCTTTCCCGGCCTGTTCGGGCTTTCTAGGGAGTCTGGACTTGGACATCCAGGATTTCCCCTTCAGGAGCACCACTGTCCCTCCCCAGGGCTGGGCAGGAGGTGGGGTCTGGAGAAAATGCCGACCGAACTTTCCTCTCACCTGAAGTCTCCAGTGCTAAAACTGACAGCTGCTTCTCCTTCCTTGACAGTATGCAGTTCCGATTTAAAATTCCTTGAAATCAGACTTACTTAGATTTACAGATTCTGATCGGGATTCTCCAAACTCTGGAGAGTCGAAAGGAAAGTTGGGGACCCCCAGAAAGAACAGATGATGGGTAGTGGTGGCTTGTAACTTTAATTCCAGCACTCAGTGGTTAGCAGTAGGTAGATCTCTGAGTTTGAGGACAGCCTGGTCTACAGAGTAAGTTCTAGGATAGTCAGGGCTATAGAGAAAAACCCTATCTTAAAAACAAAGAAACAAAAACAAAACAAAACAAAAAAACCTACAAAAAACCTCAAACCTCCAAACCCAGAGGACTACAGAAAGGTTCCCAGCACATGGGGACTAGCTTGCAAGCCAGGGCGGAAAGCTGGCTATTGTCCTTCAAAGCGACCTTCATCCCCTGCAAGCTCCCCAGCTGTGGGAGGAGATACGGGCCTCCAGGAGTGATGGCCAAAGGTAGGGACATTTGGGACATCCTAGGCCTGAAGAAGCAGATGAGGAGAGGTCACTTTAAAAAAAAAAATGCTGCTGGGCAGTGGTGGCACATGCCTTTAATCCCAGCACTTGGGAGGCAGAGGCAGGCGGATTTCTGAGTTCGAGGCCAGCCTGGTCTACAGAGTGAGTTCCAGGACAGCCAGGGCTACACAGAGAAACCCTGTCTCGAAAAACCATCCAACCAAACAAGCAAAAATCCCATTACAGATGGTTGTGAGCCACCATGTGGTTGCTGGGAATTGAACTCAGGACCCCTGGAAGAGCAGCCAGTGCTTTTACCTGCTGAGCCATCTCTCCAGCCTGAGTGGTCACTTTTCTTTTCTTTTTCTTTCTTTCTTTCTTTTTTTTTTTTTTTTTTTTTTTTTTGAGACAGGGTTTCTCTGTATAGCCTGAGTGGTCACTTTTACAAAGGCATGGGAGGGTTCAGATTCAAGGCCATTGATGGGGATCTTATGCCCAGCTGTAGGTGAATGATTTAAGATGGGCGTCTGCACTTCAGTGTGGTGGGAGAGGTGTGTTGTTCTCCTGTGGAAGAGAAAGGAGCAACGCTTAAGTAAGAGCAGCCACGGCAGCCTGCGTGGCACAGAGCCTGCCACCTTGCACGGTGGAGAGTCACGGAGAAGAGATGGTGGGGGAAGGGGGAGGACGATGGACAGACTGCATACGAGCCTGTAGCTACTCTTCACGCTCCTGGTCTCCGCTGAGGCTTTCAGGCAGTGAACGGAGGCAGGGGCGCGGTGGGGGGGTGGGGGGTGGAGGGGTCTGGGACCTGGGATGAACATTTGAGACTAGCCAAAGGGCCACTGTGTAAGTCAATCCCCTGAGATGCTGTGCCTCCTCCCAGACTGGACACGGAGGCTAGAACGCTGAAAGAACAGAACCTGCATCAACTTGTCTCCTCTCTCTCCCTCCCTCCGGCTCCTCTCTCTCCTCTCCCTCCCTTCCACGGTCTTATCTGCCTTCATTCTTTTCGGCAGGCGATGAGTTATTTAAGCTTACAGGTTTTGCTGATAAGCTTGTTTCCTCAAACCCTGTAAAAATTTCAAGGAGCTGAGAGATGGCTCTGCAGGTAAAGGTACTTGCCACCAAACCCGATGGCATGAGCTCAGTCCCCAGGAAAAAGATATACTATGTAAATACTTGAACAAGAAAAATAACTAAACAGTGTTTGAGGGAATAAGTATTGTTGTGTATATATATATATATATATATACACATATATGTATATATATGATATATGAGTGTATGCATGTATATATGTTTACCACATGCATGCCTGGTGCCCACAGAGGTTAGAAGAGGGAATCATCAGGCCCCCTGGAAACAGTTCTGGATGATTGTGAGCTACCATGTGGGTGCAGGGAATCAAATAGGGGGGGCGGGGAACCTCTGGAGGAGCAGCCAATGCTAAGTCATCTCTCCAGCCCCAGGTTCCTCTAAGTATTTTTGCTTTAATTCTTTTTAGACTCGTGTGCATGGGCATCTTGCTCCACGCATGCATTGTACCACACACTTGCCTGCTGCCTGCAGGTCAGAAGAGGATGTCAAATCTCCTGGAGTTAGAGATCCTTGTGAGCCGCCATGTGGGTGCCGGGAACTGAACCCAGGTCCTCTGAAGAGCAGTGACTGCCCTTCACGTGGAGCTGTTGTATTCCTCCAGCCCCAGGTTCCTTTGTAGTGCATGGTTGGAGTGCCTCAGCATGGCTGGCAGGCCGGGGCAAAGCTAATGTCCCTTTTGAGAGTACCCTTCTCTCCCTGAGACTGGCCCATGAATATTCACTCACTGTTCCAATAATTTTTAAAGGTTGACGCAGGTATCAGGGTGAGACCAAAGAGCCTTGCCTCAAGGGCAGGACCCTGCTCTCTCTGGTCCCTGCTTCAGTAGCTGCATCTTCAATTTCTTAAGACCCTGAAGGGATCAACACCCGCCTGCTCTTATGCAGGAATTTTTTTTTTTTTTTTTTTTTTTGAGACAGGGTTTCTCTGTATAGCCCTGGCTGTCCTGGAACTCACTCTGTAGACCAGGCTGGCCTCGAACTCAGAAATCCACCTGCCTCTGCCTTCCAAGTGCTGGGATTACAGGCATGCGTCACCACCGCCTGGCTAATGCAGGACTTTTAATGCGACTTCAGCAGAGAAAATAACCAGCAATGGAGAGGGGGCTCAGTCTCCCTGCATCTGGGGTTTCTTATCCCACTTTAGAGAATTTATTTCCCAAATAAATAATGACATACATCTTTATAATAAGCCTTAAAAACACTAGAGCTGCCGGGGGGTGGTGGTGGTGGTGGGTGGTGGCGCACGCCTTTAATCCCAGCACTTGGGAGGCAGAGGCAGAGGCAGACGGATTTCTGAGTTTGAGGCCAGCCTGGTCTACAGAGTGAGTTCCAGGACAGCCAGGACTATACAGAGAAACCCTGTCTCAAAGAAAACAACAACAAACAAACAAACAAACAAAAAACCAACACCACTAGAGCTGGGCGGAACTCAGCCCTCTAAGCTATTTTGTCTACATCCCTCTCAGCAACCCCGAGACATCAGTTGCCACTTTCCTCCTGGGCCGCTCCTACTCAAGACTGGCCCTCATGGCCATGTGCTTGTGACCCACCTACCCCACAGTGGCTTCTTCCTTTTCTCTTATCCTGTGGTCCCCGCCTCAGACTTCAGGCCCCGCCTCCTCTCTTCCGCCCAGCCACAGGCTGGAGGCATCTTTGATTACAAGCAACATCTGACCGTCCCACCATATCTCCTACCACCTGCTCGTTCTAAGTCAGCAACTATGGAAGGCATGGGTTTTGCTTCCAGCTGTGTGACCTCAATCTCAGCCCTCAGGAGAGGCAGGCAGGAGGCCTGCTGTGAGTTCAAGGCTAGTTGGGGCTCTACAGTGAGGTCCAGATCAGCCTGAGCTACACGGTGAGACCCTGCCTCTCCCATCAAAGCAGCTTTCTTCAACTGCCAGCGTTACACATTGAGTGTGGAGGGTCACAAAGACTGGCTAGGACCCACCTACTGCTGGGTAGCTAGCCATAGACCTACCTGGAGAAGAGGCCTGAGGCTTGTGCTATTCCCAAAGTACGTGTCTGCTTTGCCTCGGGAAGCAGGCCTTGGGGATGCTGGCAGTCCTGTCTAGCCGGTACCCTACCTGATGTAGTCTACCCCTTAACCACTCACATCCTGACTCTTCTGTGCTCCATGAAGACTAAGACCGCCCGGCGTTGGTGGTGCACGCCTTTAATCCCAGCACTTGGGAGGCAGAGGCAGGCGGATTTCTGAGTTCGAGGCCAGCCTGGTCTACAGAGTGAGTTCCAGGACAGCCAGAACTATACAGAGAAACCCTGTCTCGAAACCCCCCCCCCCAAAAAAAAAAAAAAAAAAAAAAAAGACTAAGACCTGTATGCCGGGGAGTGTGTGTAAAAGAGGAAGTGGGGGTCCTGGCCGATATCACCGTTCTCCCACAGGCCACCCTGTATCAGTGCTCCAGGCCCAGGCCCAGGCCCGGCTTGCTGCCCTCAGTCCTCTCCCAACCCACATCTGTGTTGCTGCTGTTTCAGCTACAGTGGAGCCTCCTCTTTCCCTCTCCTTGGTCTCATGTCTTCACCGGAGCTCTTGCCCAGAATTCCCCGTGTTCACGCCTCTCTCGCCAGTCCCACAGACCATCTGAGACACATGAAAGTGGCACTGAAGAGTCGGTGGTGGGCATGGCGACGGTCATTATCCTTCTGTTCCTCAGATGGAAGAGGCCCCACACTCCTCTCTCTGAGAGTCTTAAAGTGGGTACCTCCGAGGAGAAGGAATGAGGCGGGGGTGGAGTGGAGGGTGTGTGTGTGTGTGTGTGGGGGGTGGAAACGCTTAGACTCAGCACGAAGAACGCTCTGTCCAGAAACCTGAGTGCAGAAACCGACGCAGGCTCCTACTTTACAAAATAAAGTGTTTATTATGAAATTAGAGATGGAGGCCCCTCCCCTTCCTCCCTTTTCCCTCTTTCCCAGCTGCCTCCCCCTTCTCCCCCCAACCCCTTTCCCTTCTGGGGCCTGAGAAGCACACAAGACAATGCCCAGAGCTGGGATGCCCAGGGCGGGCTGACAGCTGGGCAGAGCTCCAGGGAGACGGCCGCGTGGGGCTGAAGCTCTTGCCCGAGGAGGTGGGCTGACTCCCTCCTTCCTTCTGCTAGAAGCCAATGGAGCCAGGATGAGGCCATGAGTGATGGGCGGAACCATGCGGGCAGGTCTGCAGGGAAGAGAGCTGGTTCAGGAGCAGGGTTGGGAGGGCGGCTTTGGCCCACCAGACTCCTCTGTAGTCAGTCCCTGGCCACTGACCTGGAGCAGAGCATCTCCTGCGGTAGGGTGGGGCAGCAGTGGCTGGAAGATTCTCTTGCCTTTGGGATGGATAACAGAAACAAAACAAAAACACAACAGACAAACCAAAAAGGCAGTCACGGGGACTCAAAGAGAAGGGAGGAACATGTGGGCCGGAGACAGACAAGAGCGTGTGTGTGTGTGTGTGTGTGTGTGTGTGTGTGTGTGCAAAGGAGACAGAATCTGAGCGATTAGAATTACGAGACAGAAACAGCCACAGAGTCACAGTGAGAACAGAGGTCGGGGCAGTTATAAAACCCAACTCCCCCCGACCGTGGAGAGTCACAGACAGGGATCTCTGGAGGAACACACAGATTGAGGAGTGGGAGGTAAGAGGGAGGGGGGAAAGGAGGGACACATCGGGCGGGCCCCTGGGCTGCGGCCGCCTGCCTGGACCCTGTGGGGCTCACTCAGAGGGCCTGTGGGCGCTACCCCACCGCAGCGCAGCGGCGGGGCCAGGGCCGGCCTCAGGGGGCCGGGGGCTCCTTGGCCCCATACAGCTCTGCCAGAGTGCGGAAGAGGGGACCCCAGTCGTCCAGCGGCTCGGCGGGGCCGGGGACACCGCCAGCCTCGCTGCCTGAGCCCAGGGAGCTGAGCGAGCCGCAGGACGAGCCCCGGCCCTCATAGCCGTACACCTGCACCGAGTCGTACGGGGGCACGCTGGGGTCCTCGTCCGCCTCCCGCAGCCGCAGCGCCAGCAGCTGCGCCACATCGGAGGGACCCGGTGGCCTGGGCTGGCGTGGCGCTCGGGTCCGCGGCAGCACGTCGCGGCGAACCGGCGGGTCGGCTGCAGGAGGAGCGGCCCCGTCCGGGTTCTGCAAGGCTGTGATGTCGAAGGCCTCGGTGTCCTCCTCTCCGCCACCCTCGTCATCGTAGGTGATGATGTTCTCGCGGACGTCCTCCTCCTCCAGTACCATCAAGGCTTCCTGCTTCTGTCGCCTCAGGGCCACGAAGAGCACCACCAGGGCTGCACAAGAGCACAGGGGCCACGGAGCCAGCTGGTTCCCAAGCAGGGCCAGATGAAGGCTAAGGCAGTGTGGCCAGTCGACAGCCCTAGATCTGACATTTGGCAATCCTTGTTTGAATCCTGCCTTTACCCTTTATTTGCTATATGTGAGAAGTTTATGTGAAAAAATTTTTTTTATCTCTTTAGGTGTTTGAAAGATTAAAATGAAATGTTTGTGTCGTGCCCAGCACCACGCTTGGCACAGAATCAGGGCTCAATTTTTATGGCTAGTTACTTTTATGGATTTGCAGGTCCAGTAATTATGAGGACAGATGTTTTCTCTTGGACCTATCAGGTGATAGAAAAATCCAGGCGTGGGGGCTGGTGAGATGGCTCAGCGGTTAAGAGCACCGACTGCCTTTCCAAAGGTCCTGAGTTCAAATCCCAGCAACGTGGTGGCTCACAACCATCCGTGATGAGATCTGACGCCCTCTTCTGGTGTGTCTGAAGACAGCTACAGTGTACTCATATAGTAATAAATACATCTTCCGGCTGGAGCGAGCAGAGGTGCTGAGTTCAATTCCCAGCAACCACATGATGGCTCACAACCATCTGTACAGCTACAGTATACTGTACTCATAGACATAAAATAAATAAATACATCTTAAAAAAAAAAAAAGAAAAGAAAAGAAAAGAAAATCCAGGCCTGAGGAG
Source organism: Apodemus agrarius (assembly GCA_964023405.1). Taxonomy (NCBI): domain Eukaryota; kingdom Metazoa; phylum Chordata; class Mammalia; order Rodentia; family Muridae; genus Apodemus; species Apodemus agrarius. The sequence goes on along the minus strand of OZ030013.1, from coordinate 72,389,616 downwards.
GTTATTCATGTCCTATAGACCTGCTTTCTCCCTCCCCAGAAAACAGGCCCAGATACCACATCACATCCCACTGTAAGACCGACTCACCGAGCAGGGTGCCCATACAGGTGACAATAGCCAGCAGGGCTCCAGTGCTGAGACCGGTGGGCGAGAGCTGAGCCTCGGGCCAGCAGGATGCCAGGGAGCCATCGGGCCGGCAGCGACACACACTCACGGTCACCGTGGCTGTGCTGCTCAGGGCTGGCTGCCCCCAATCCCGAAGTTCTACAGGAACCAGGTAGGGGGCCTGGCGGGCTGGAGCCGGGCGGGGAGGCAGCAGCAGGCTGGCCGAGCCGTCTGTGGGGAGAGGAAGGTGGCTGAGGTACCTTCCTGTAGGGCTAGGCCCTGCCTTTAGTGCAGCGTCCCAGGGAAGGCTTATGGAAGGAACACGCACAGTACACAGACGAGTAGAACCATAGGCCTACCTTTGCCGATGGGGCTCGCCCAGGGATGGGAAGGAGAGGAGGGGGTTTGGCATGGGTGTGGACGCAGAGGCCACCCACCTTGGTTGTCCTGGACTGTAAAGTTGGCATCAGGGCCCACGGGCCCTTGAAGGGAGACTTGGCTACTGTTGCCTACTTCATCTCTGTCTAGAGCCCGGATGATCTGAATCAGCTGGGAAGAAGATGGACGCTTTCAGAGGAATGGCGCTGCCGACGGCCTTGAGATGCCAACCCGGCTGTCTCGACGGCTTACCTGGCCAGGGGCCGCAGAGTCGCATACAAAGATGTCATAGGGCTCGGCCAGCTGGGGAGCATTGTCGTTTTCATCCAGGGTCTGGATGGCCACTTGCACACGGGAGGACTGTGCAGAGCTATCTGAAGCCAGAATACCAACATATGTACACCATACACGCACACACAGCATACCCGGTCAGAGGCATAGATGCTACACAGCGTGTGCATAGAACAGCGTGAGCTAGCGTGGGATACACGAGCAGCAAACCCTGGTTTAAACGGGTGGAACTATACCAAGAACATATGTGTTCGCGTAGATACGTTCACATAAGATATGTGTATTATACAGTACACATGCAAATACAAGACCCCTGATGATTCACATACACACACAGCAACTCATGCAAGATAAGCACAGCACATGCGTACATGAAGGGTAGCTAGAAGGGACATACAAGGTGTGTAAATCAAAACCATGAAATATATAAAGCCATACCATACATATAGCATGTGGGTATTGGGAACAAATCAATCAAACAAATATGAAACACGTCTGCATAGTGTAGCATTATCCTACCCTGGCCCCCACAGAATGCATTTTCATGTACATGAAAACCCTCCCTCTCTCTCTCTCTCTTTCTCTCTCTGTCTCTCTCTCTCTCTCTGTCTCTCTCTCTCTCTCTCTCTCACACACACACACACACACACACACACACACACACACACACACAGCGCATGCATGTGCCATCAAAGGTCCAGGAAGTTGTAATAACCGCTGAGAGTTGACCTTGTAGGGGGAAGAGCTTCAAGGTCTTCGGGGTGTGGAGCCTCGGCCCCACCCTAGGTGGCGCCCTACCAGGGTCTTGCTTTGTTTCTCACAGTCAGGTCTGGGTGGGAGGCCAGCCAGCTGGCCCTAGTGAACTGGGCTGAGTTCACAGCCTAAGGCAGGGCAGACAGTGTGGGCTGCCTGGCCCTGAGGTAACTAGAGACAGAATGACTTGAGCCCAGTCTTTCACTGCAGTAAGGGCCATGAGCTACTAGCCAATGTCGGGGTGGGGATGAGAACAGGATTTGGCAAGAGCAGGAGGAGACAGTAGGGCCACACACACATGCAGAGCCACACATAAAAACGCCGCCAGACCCAAGGTAGCAATGCATGTAACATACACCACACATGTACACACAGGATCATCTCTACAGATGTGCTTGCAGCACAGACAGACAGACACACACACACACACAGATGTCTTTAGCAGAAACAGGAAGGTAGAGGAGAAAACAGCTCCCGCTGCTGGCTGACTGACTGACTGACTGGGTCAGATACCTCTGCCATTTATTTTCTGTGTGACTCTGAGAAGTCACTTAACTTCTCCTTATGACTGTCCTCACAGGAAAACAGGGAACTAATCATATCTCCCGATCCGGTTGTGATGACTGACTGAACGAGCCAATCTATTTTTGGTACTTAAAATAGTACCTGACACACAATAAGCAATAACTCATCTGTCTGCAAACACTCACACACACAAAGTATCATCTATAGCCACTTGTATACACCACTGTACACATCCAATCACACACGCAAATAGCACAAGTATAATTCTATACAAACACTCAAGTGTGAACATATATCATATCTCAGTCAAAAGTAAATGTGTGTATATGTATATACATTTATATATATATATATATATAGGATCTCATATACCTCAAGTTGTCCTTGAGCTCCTGATTCTCCTGCCTTAGCCTCCCTAGTGCTGAGATTACGGGTGTGTGCCACACAGTAGTACATGTCACACGTGAACTCTATCCATTCCTGAGTACATGCCCATATGAACGTATACATACATACAGCTCTTTGCTGACATGTACTGGCATTTATATATACAGCCATAATGCTCGTGTACAATTTAAAAACATCAGGGACGTGACCAGGGCATAAGGTGCTACTTACAGAAGGGGGAGGGGTTTCCCTGTCTTGCCAGGGCAGAGAACTGAACCGGGTGCTGCTGATGGTGGTGGGGGGCACAAGATGGGCTCCACACAAGGGACTGGCACCCTTTCCTACTTCAGTGTGTGGGGACAAGTCCCTGCAAAGGCTTCTAGAAGAGCCCCTTTGCAGGGCCGCTGACACACTCCTGCAAAGTCCTTTTCTGGCCTTGGCAGCTTGTTAACACTTGGGTCGGGAGGTATGGCTCTGGGTTTGAGCAAATCAGGCGAGGCGTAAGAGCCTGCTCCCCCACCAGCCCGAGGACGCCTGCTTCATGGGCTGGGGGCCAGGAGCTGAACACAGAGGAGGTTGTGGCTGTCGCTACCCTTCCCCGCCCGCATTCAGGGAGAGCTGTCTGCCAGAGTGATGCTTCACAGGGCCCGGGACTTCTCACCCAACTCTGTGGCCAGAACGGTGAGGTTGTGCCAGACCCGAGCCTCGCGGTCCAGGCGCACGGCTGTGCGGATAGTGCCATCTTCGGGCTCGATGGAGAAGCAACGCTCTGGGTCCGAGTGGGGAAGGATGGAGTATCTAGGGAAAATGGACTGATCTGGGAATTGCCCCCTCTTCCGTCTTCCCTAGTCATCCCTTCCGTTCATCTTGCTGGAGTGTCCAAATGTTTTGAGCAGGGCCTTACCAGCCACTCAGAGCCGTCAGTCAGGCTGGAGTCCCTGGGAAGCCCCGTGACTTAAGGGCACTGGATGCCACAGGAGTGGTGGAAGGAGAGACACTCCCTGTGCTCCAGACTTGCAGGCTCTGCTCTGGGAAGCCAGGGACCTGTGTGTCGTCTCTGATCTGCCTCAGACCACCTGTGTGACCTTGGGGGGTGGGGGTGGGGGACGACTCATTTGACCTTGTCTAATCAACCCCAAAATGGGAGGGACATCAGCACCTTCCTCACAAAGCTGTGTCAGGGATGCTGGCCGGGAAGTCGGAAGAGTGGAGGTTCACAGGGTGGACCACGCCAAATCTGAACATCAATCAGCTCTGTCGCCCCACAGTGGGCAAACGACTGAGCCATTCACAGCTGGCCCCGAAAATAACCGGCAATGATGATACCCACTTCATAGGGACATTATGACAATTAAAGGTTATGGAGTGAGTAAAATGCGAAGCACTTAGGGCATGATCAATAGAGATCCATTTATCAGATGAGAATCCACTTGCTTGAGCTGCCACTAGGAGGCGCCACTCCTGTCTAGCCAAAGAAATAGGTGGCGAGCTGGGCTGCAGGCAGGCCGTCCAGAGTTCCTCCAGCACTTAGGCCGGCCGACCAGCAAGCAGGCACAGCAAGTGAAAACTTTGCTGAGTGATATGCTTTGTCGTGTGGACGGCACATCCTGTGACTAACTAGCCTCCTTCAAGGAAGCCTTGTCCCTCCCCAGCTCACAGCCCAGCTAACCTGATGGGGCTGGCTGGGGAGTCCAGGTCATTGGCTGAGATCTGACCCACCAGAGTTCCGGGGGCCTTGTTCTCAGGCACCACCAGGTGGTAGGTGGCCCGGGCGAAGGCCGGTGGCTCTGGAGCGTCCTGCACAGCCACTCGTACCGAGGCCACATCCTTGAAGGGACCTCGCCGCAGGTAGGCTGGGTCGATGAGCGTGTTGGTGGCTTCTACGCGGAAGGTGTAAGAGCGACGAGTCTCGAAGTCCAGGGGCTATGAGGAGGGGAGACAGAGAGTGAGGCACTGGGAAACCGGGGTGGGGCCAGCTCGAAGGGAGTGAAGTCTCTTCTTATTCATGTGTATCCAGTGCTGAGGAGAGGTGGCCCCGGAGAGGTACGGCCTCAGTGCTACCTGCTGCGTAGCTGGTAATTCTAAAAGGTAAGATTGCTATGACCCCCAAGCTCTAACACAGGGGTGGTCCTGAGTATGGTTCTTGGAAATTAGTTAAAAGTATTGGCAGTGGTGGGGTAGGAGCAAGGCATAAGGGAGCCAGCAGTGAGGGGGGGAGGGGGAGTCCTCTGTTCTTGTTTTCTGGTGCTGGGGAATGGAATCTCAGCCTTGGTGCATGGTAGACAGGCTCTGACCACTGAGCTTTGCACCCCCAGCTGAGTCTGCAGGTACTAACAGGCAGAAAGCTAACCTTCCGGACAGTAAGGAGCCCGTCCTGACCCTGGGAGTCTGTGCTGATGCTGAAGGCCTCTGATCCTTCCCCATCCAGGATGCTGTATGCCATTAGGGCATTATCCCCTAGGTCTGGGTCCTGGGCCTTAAGCCGGCCCACCAGGGTTCCAGGTCCAGCTGTCTCCACCACTGAGAACTGGTATAGACCTCAGGGGAACAAGGAGGGAAGATGGGTTCTTAAGAGACATCTCCAGTCCTCCTCCCTACCCCGGTACTTCCTTTTTCCAGGGTCGGTAGGTAGGGCATCAAAGGATTGTCTGGGCACAGAACTGCTCCCCTTACTCTGAGGGAACTTGGGGGGGTTGTCGTTGACATCACTGAGGGTGACTGTTACTGTTGTGCTGCCTGACAGCCCCCCCATGTGGCCACCCATATCCTTGGCTTGAATCACCACCAAAAACTCTTCTTGGGTCTCCCGGTCCATGTTGGGGATGGCTGTGCGGACCACTCCTACGGGAGAGACACTAGGTCAGGGGTGCTGGTCCCCATGGCTGCCCCGTAAGGCTCCAAAGTTCATCCTTACCGGTCTGGGGGTCCACAGAGAAGAAAGGCAGTCCGTCCAGCACCGTGTATACAAGCTTGGCACTGTTTCCATAGCTGGGGTCATCAGCATCGTGAGCTGTCACTTGGATTACAGACGTCCCTGTGGGAGATCCCCAGACCCCACTCAGCAGCAGCAAGGCCAGAAAAGTAGACTGAGGGACCCCGGATGTAAAGGAGGTGAGTTCTAGGGCAGACAACCAAAGCGGATGGAGGAGGCAAAGGACCCCAGGTAAGCTGGGGTGTCTAGAGCGGGGGTGCTCACCCACATTAGACATCTCAGGCACGGTGGCATGGTAGGGCCCAAGGGGAAACACGGGAGGATTGTCATTGATGTCTTGCACTTTGATGATGAACTCGGATGGGGGTTCCAGGGGCCGGTTAGAGGCACGGTCCACAGCTTGGGCCAGCAGCACATACTGTGCCTTCTCTTCCCGGTCCAGGCTCTTGGTCACATGGATATTGCCTGTGGCCTCATCAATCACAAATACAGTGCCTGCCCCCTCCCCAGTCAGCAGGTACTTGGTACGGCCCTCACCCCGGTCAACATCTGAGTGCAGCTGTAAGAGTCAAGAGAAAAAACCGGCAGAAAGGTTCGGGTGCAGAACCACGGGGTCAGAACCTAGGATCGGGCAGTGTGTGAGGAATGCCAGGGCACCAAGGTCATTGCGGACCGATGGAGTGGCTGGGCAGGGCCTAAGGGTCTGACAGACTAGAGTAGTCACGGAGAGGGTGGATCCTTACCTTGCCGATAAGGACAGGCTCTGGACCAGAATATTCCTCAATGACAAAGAACTGGTTCCAGACCCAGCTCCTCCGGGTCCGCAGCAGTGTGGGACCCGAGTGTCCCCGGGGCCCTGCCCAGGCTGGGACTGGAGCTGCCAGGCGCCCCATGCAGCCCCAGCCACCCAGCCAGGCCAGCAGGAGCCTCACAAGGCCCCACATGTTTGTAATCCGGCCAGGGCTCTTGTTCACTGGCCCCAGGTGCGGAGGCTGGGCAGGGCCCGGTGGAAGAGGCGCTGAGGCTACCCCATGGATCCACACCTGTAGGACAGTAGCTGCTCAGGATCAAGGAAAGCCTAAATCATACTCCTCTCCCGAAGTACACACCAGAAGCCCAGCTCTCTAAGACACCAGACACCCCCCCCCCCCGCCCCCAGCCCAGAACCCAGTCCAAGACAGACAGCCCGAGCCTTCACCCAGGCTCTGCCTGGATTCACCTCCAGCCCCTCCAAGCCCATAAATCTCAGGTCAGTCAACTCTGGAAAGCTGGGAGGGAAAAGGAGAGGAGAATGCTAAAGGGACTTGGAATTTCAAATCCTGTTCCTGTTCTACCCTGGGCACATAGCTAGGGGACTGAAAAAGGTAGCTGGCCTGACAGGGACGGCTTAAAATCGAGAGGTTGGTTTTCACCAACTCACAGCCTTCCTTATCCGTAGGGTCAGGCTGAAAGACAAGGAGTGCAGCCCGAATGGGGCTGGACTTAGGGAAGCCTCCCCTGCCCCCCCCCCCCGGGGAGGGGAAACCCCCACCTCTCCACACTGTCTCCAGCCCACTCTGCCAGTTGCAGTCTTTAAGGGGAACCGGGTCTAAGGGAGCAGAGTGGTGCTGCAGCTGCAAGAACTGGGAACAGGGTTGCAGGCAAGTGCAAGACCGAGAGAGGTGAAGCAGAGGCCGCCCCAGGGGCCAGAGACTGTGACTGAGGGCTCAGGATCAAGAAGGCTCAGGATCAAGAAGGGAGGGTCTGGCAGATGGGGAAACAGACAGACCACAGGGAGACAGACAGACCACGGAGAGAGAAGGGCAGCGAGAGAGAAACAAAGATACCAGGGAAGCAGCCAGAGTGTCTGAGAGGCAGAGGAGTCCTGGCTACCAGGCTTGGGAACTGGCAGGGGTCTCTCTCTCTCTCTCTCTCTCTCTCTCTCTCTCTCTCTCTCTCTCTCTCTCTCTCTCTGTGTGTGTGTGTGTGTGTGTGTGTGTGTGTGTGTGTGTGAGATCAGGCCTCGGAACTTCATTTTGGTAGAGTATGCTACCAGGAGCAGTAGAGGTAGGGAGGGGCTGCGGGAAAGGAGCTGGAGAGAGAGGACCCTTCCCACCTCTCTCCCTCCTCCTGAAGGGACCGTGCTCAGGTAGCTGTGCCCCTCCTCCTTCCCCAGAGCAGACACACACCTGACAGGCCGTTTGCTCCCTAGAGAAAAGAAGCCAGAGGGCAGCAGGGGGAGCAGAGAGGTAGGCGGGACGAAGAGGAGAGAAGGAAGGAGAAAAGAGGAGTGGGGTAGCAGGAGGGACCGAGGAGAGGAGAGGAAGGCTATGGGAGAGGAAAGGAGAGCGGGAAAGGGAAAAAGAGGAGAAAGGCAAAGGAAGAAAACGGCAGAAGAGGTGGGAAGAGACAGGACAAGACGGAGAGAAAAGGGGCAGAGAGGCGGAAGGGTGAAGAAAAATCGGGAGGCAAAGGAAGAGGTGTGTGAGAAGGGAGAGAGCAGAGCGCGGGAGAACCGAGCCGGCACGGCTCGCAGCCAGAGCGCACCGCAAGCTGCGGGCCCCCCGCTGCCCCCGCGAGGATTCCCGACCCGGGCAGGCGCCCTTACCTGGCACTACCGAGGGGCCCGGGACCGCGAGCAGCGCCCCGCCCGCCTCCGTCGCTGGTTCCCGGGGGCGCAGCCCCAAGCAGATCCAAGCCGGCGCCGCGGCTCCGCTGCAGGTCTGAGCGGCCCCGGCGAGAACAAGGGAGCGAGACGGAGGGGGCGGGGGAAGGAGGCTCCGCCTGCGGAGGAGAGGCGGCTCGCGCGGGAGAGGAGAGCCCAGCCTCCGACCCTCCCCAGCCAGTCCCCGCCCCCGCGGCTCCCGGGCTGCTGGGCGCATACAGATGCGGGGCCCCTCCCGGGCCGGCCCGCAGCGCGGCACGGTACAGGGGCAGCACAGCCAGGTTATTCCGACCAGGGCCTGGCGGAGGGGAGCCGACACCACCGGCCAGCACAGCACCTGCGGAGGCACACCGTGAGGCGGACGCTGGGAGAGCACTGCGGTGGACCCGGCTTCACGGTCTGGGTTCGGGTGCGGCTGCGAGGCTACCGCCTCAGGATCTTGTGCGGGTCAAAACAGCTAGGGTGAACTTAGGGACGGCGAGGGAAGCAGGAGTCTAGGGAGCTCGCCAGGGACAGGGGCACGACATCGGTGGGCAGTGAGAACCTTTTTGGGGGGAAGCTCTTTGCAAGAGCTAGAGTGTTTGCACCCCCTGGTGGCAATTGTGGGAAGTACTTTGAAGGGTGACCAAATGCCTAATTGTGCAGGGGGACCCGGAGGCCGACCCTGCCAGCTGTTGGGGTACTGCAAAAGAAACAGGCCTATTTCCCAGAGTAGGGTGGAAGACATACAGCTTTGGTTTTGTTTTTTCGAGACAGGGTTTTTCTCTGTGTACCCCTGGCTGTCCTGGAACTCATTCTGTAGACTAGGCTGGCCTTGAGCTCAGAAATCCACCTGCCTCTGTCTCCCAAGTGCTGGGATTAAAGGCGTGCACCACCAGCGCCCGGCTGACATACAGCTTTGGGCTGATGAGAGACGCAGCAGGGATGAAGATTCTGAGGCCGCTGCTCCAGGACACGGACACCCACCTTCACAACCATTCACCTTCCCCTCACCCAAACTCTTCCCAAGGAAAGGCACTCAAATGCTAGTTAAAACTAAGTCAGATTTTTATTTTTCTCCATAGACCACATCATTTAATAATAAAAAAAATAAAAATAAAAATTGAACAAAAGGAAAAGGTGGATATAAAGTGGAACCAGAGGGCGAGGGCAAGAGGCTGCAGGACAGAGAGCCGGGAACGGCGGGGCCTGGGACTCAGGAGAGGCTGATTCAGCTCATAGGTGACCCAGTCCGGGCCCCAGCTGTTCCCAAAAGGCCGTGGGAACCAAGGGAGGTGGAACGCAGGCTGGAGGGAAACAAGTCTGGGACATTGGTTATTCCCGCTTATGGCCACACCCTCCCTCTATAGCCTAGCTCTTCCCTCTCAGACTGTAACAGGAAGAAAGGCGAGGACCAAGTCCCAAGAGTTAGGCTGGGGCACAGGGAGAGTGCCGCCGCTCCATCTGGTATGTATGTGGGGATGTGTGGCAGTTATAGTTCAGCACTGAGCAATGGTGTGAGACCCTTGGTTCCAGGGTGGTGGTGACTGTACCTATCCCTCTGTGGCCTTTACCCTCCCAGGGCCGAGTGGCAGGTACCTGCAGCGCTCTTAGTGTTTTCCTGGCTAGCGGCGCCCACCCCGGTCCCTTACAGGTGTGCTCCGGCTCCGGCTCCTGCTGTGGCGCTTGGTGTCTCTGCGGTCCCTCTCCCTGCCTCGGTCTCGGTCTCTTTCCCTGTCCCGATCTCGGTCACCCCTGTCCCTCTCTCTCTCCCTGTCCCTCTCTCTCTCCCTGCTGTGCTCCCTCCGCTTCTCCCGTTCTAGCTGTCGGTTCCGTTCCCGCTCAGCTTCCTTCTCCCGTTCCTTTTGTTCCTCCTCTTCGCGTTCCTTTCGCCGCTTCTCCCGCTCCTTGGCCCGTTCAGCTTGCTCTGCCTCCTTCTGAACAATCTGTGTGAGGCAGGGAGGACAGAGGTAGAGAAGGGGTCACAGTCCTGTCTGAACTGATCCTAGTTTGTGCTTCTGGCCTAGAGCCTGAACTAGCGTTGTCAGGTCACTGTCAGTTTCGTTATTAAACGGGGAAAGGGGCAGGCGTGCAGGACGAGGTGTGCCTCACCAACCCCCTTAATACACGCAGGGGCTGCTGGCACCAGTCTGAGATTTCGCTAGTTTCCATCGCTCTAGATGCAGACAAATCTGAGTAGCATTAAGCCTAAAATTCTCCCAGATTTTAATTCACATCAAGGGACCACCAAGTGAGCTCACTGGGTAAAAGCCCTCGCAACAAAAGCCAGACAACTCCACACAACTATCCTGACCTCTACATGAGAGAGAACGTGGCAAGCACGTCCCTTTCCTGTCCCCAACATACAGATAACACTCAGAATTCTCTTAGAAGTGAAAATGTAGCTATTAAAAAGCAGAGAAGACTTTATAACCACGCACTCCTCTGCTAACTAATCCATGCTGAGAAGCTTGGCTACCAGGCAGCTTCTCAGACCCACAAGCTCCAGAGTCCCTGCCTTGTGGCCACCTGCGCTCTCTCGATGGCCCTCCTCGGCTGACTCAGGCTCCCCCTCTTCCTCTCCTCTCCTGATCCCGGGCCGGGTCGGGCCCACAGCTGGGCGGGGCGGTACTCACTTGGCTCTCCGTCAGCGGGAGCCAGTAGATGCAGGGGGCCGCCTTCGTCTTCCGGAAGAGGTCATCCAGCAACTTGGCGGGCGGCTCCTCCTGAGCTTTTTCTGAGGTGGGAGGAAGAAAACCAGATCTGAAACACAAAATGCTCTGACCCAACCCATTGGGGCGCCTGACCCTCCAGCCCCGAGACAGGCACACCCTGCCCTCTTCCTGGCTAAGTACCTTTCTTCTCACTCTTCTTTTCTTTAGATTTTGCCCGCTCTTTGCGGCGGCGGTCCCGGGACCGCGATCGGGAGCGGGGTCCCTCTCGAACTTTGTCCCGATCCCACTCTCGCTCAGACCGGGTCCTCTCCCTCCGCTCCATCTCCCGTTCCCGCTCTGCCCACTGCTCCCGCACAGCCCTTTCCTGCTCCCGCTGCTCGGCCCGGGGGTGGGGTGGGGGCTGCACTGGGGGTGGGGGTGGCGGATGCAGGGGCCTTGGTGCTCCCTGTTCCTCTGTCTTAGTTTCAGATGGTCGATCTAGCAAGAGTCCCCGGTGATAGTCCAGCTGTGGGCAGAGGGACAAGGGCAGATAAAACAGGTTAAGATTATATTATTCCCAACAAGGGAGCCCAGGTACCAGAAGTACATACAGAAGAGGAGGAAAACCCAGACTCTTAGTGACTGCAGGTCTGGTGAAGGTCCCAGGATTGACCTCGGACCATTCCCTCCTTTTCTGAGGTGTCTCACCTCATCTTGCTCAGCATAGTCAGCACAAAGGAATTTGGGGTTGGACTGGGGCCACTTGACCCCATGCAGAGCTGTCCGGGTGGCGACGGCTTCCTCTACTGTAGAGTACTGGTAGGAAGAGGCAGGGGGGGAGGGGGCACGCACACCTTTAGTCTCCTGCTGCTGCAATGGCCCCCATCTGCCCACACTGCTCACAACAAAGTGTGTCCTGAAACCAGAGGCAGCCCCTTTGCCTCACCGTCACAAAGCAATGAGATTTGATCTTGTCAATCCAGAAGGCCTCTTCCACCAAAGTTCCTGTACGCCCCAATAACTCCTTCAGCTGGCCTAAAGTGAAGGGACGAACCTGCCAATGAAAGCCAACTTTCAAGGTCTTAAAGAAGTTAGAGCACCTATACATCTAGCATTAAGTCCCCCCATGTGTGCGGGGCGATGGCAGGGGGATATCTTGAGTTTGAAGCCAGCCTGGTCTACACAGAGTAGCTCCATCCAGGGTTGTAGGGCTGGAGAGAAGGCTCAGAGACTATGAATGTTGGCTTCTTTTTTCAGAGGATCCAGGCTTGAGTCCAGCACTAAGTGGATGCTGAGAACTGACTTAAGTATCCTCAACAGCAGGAAGGTTCTTTTTTCTTTTTCCTTTTCTTCGAGACAGGGTTTTTCTGTGTAGCCCTGGTTGTCCTGGAACTCACTGTAGACCAGGCTGGCCTCAAACTCAGAAATCTGCCTGCCTCTGCCTCCCAAGTGCTGGGATTACAGGCGTGCGCCACCACCGCCCGGCTAGTAAGGTTCTTAATCACTGAGGCTTCTCTCCAGCTCCCACCCAGTGTAAACTGCATGCACAGCTCCTGTGGTATGGGAATGACGACTCACCAAGTTGGAGATGTGGACAATATTACTGATCTTGCCCCTGGGTGGGGAGGGCACCTGGGCAGTCCGGACTGGGTCATCAATTGTAATGGAAACTCCAGCCTTCTGCTGGCTAATGGACCTCCGGGTTAAGGTGTCTCCTAATGTCACTAAAGAGAGCACAAGGACAGCTTTCAGTCACAGCACTGCCGGCTCCCTTCCTGCTACTCTCCACCAAGCAGCCAACCACTCCTCCATCCAGATGTGCCAAATGTCCATGACGTGGCAAGGTGCCAGGGCAGAATCTCACTGTGGAGACTCGGGCATTGTAAGATTCAAACCCAGTTCACAACAGTGTCCAGGACGCCAGACACAGAAAACCTCTGAAATACAAGGCAGAAGGCACCAAATGCTCAAATGGGTCCAGACGTGGGCCTCAGAGAATTCAGACAGTCGCACCTCACCCACCTTTCTTTACTTCATGCTCCACAGGTGGGGGCAAGGCGACCTCTACTGACACCTGCGGGGGCGCAGGGGGCTCGGCTTCAGGCTCTTTCTCTTCTTCCTCTTCCCTCTGCCCGTTCTCCTGGCCCTCTGCGGGCACTACCTGTAAGATATCAGACAACCGAGGTGGTCTCTCCCCACACTGACACCTTCTCCTCTGACTGGCTCCCAGAGAGACAGCAGCCACATGAACCTCTCCACTGGTGGGGGCTATTCTCCTAACCAGCACCTTCTGTTTCATGGTTTTCTGAGACATCGTCTGTGGAGTCCTGGCTGGCCTTGACTTCACAGAGGTCCCTTTGCCTGTGCCTCCCTGATTAAAGGCATGTGTTACCATGCCTGGCTAAATTTTTTTTTAATTGAAAATAAAACAAGCACTAATTATTTGTGTGTTCTGTGTGGACACCTTTGGGAGCTGGCTCTCGCCGCCACACGGGCCCTGAGGACGGACGGGCACCAGGCCCCTTTACACACAGCCATCTTGCTGGCCTCAACTATTTTTCTGCATGAGGCAAGATGTTAAACTATAAGGCTTTGTCAACTCTGGTTTTCAGTTTTGGTGCTGTGGTACAAGCTGCTGAAACAAGAGTACACACTAGAACTGTTGTGATCTAATAACATCTTCTTCGCACCTGGCAGTGTTTGACATAACCCGGCCCTCGGCAAAGGCGTTCCTTTCCAGGACGTTACCTCGGCTCCTCGGTTGTCCGCTGTTGCCCATGCCTCACCCCGATGCTGGGGCAGACTCTTACCTGAGTGACTGTCCTGCATATTTTCAGTCCTTTGTCATGGGTCCCATCGTCGCCGTTCCGCTCTGTCTCGTCCTCAGAGATTCGGGAGTCGTCAGCATGAAGATCCACAACAGCCTCCTGCCCCGCCAGGGGTTTGATGTCGGGGATGAGGCTCTGGGACACAGACACCCCCGCTACCCCGTTACACTGGGCCCATGTCTGCTCCCACCTGAACATGTCTGTCCTCCCTTCCCTGGCTCCGCCCACCTCACCTTGAGCGACTCCGTGGTGATACTGATAGAAGGTTTCTTCTGTGTCGTAGCAGTGCTGGCTCCCCAACGACGTTTTCGACCAGGCTGGCCCCCCTCTGTGTCACTGTTTCCAGCTTGCACCCCCTTGGTAGCTGCTGTCCCCAAAAAATAGGACCCAACAGTTAGATGGTCTAGGTTCCTAACTAGCTTACATGGTACCACTTACAGGTTGCCTCTGGCTAGAGTGTGAGTGAAAGGTTAACGTAAGAGAAGACTGGGGGAGTGGGGGTTGGTAAGCTAAGGCTTAAAGAGTGAACAAAAATGATACTGTCTCTTCATTTCAGATGGGAACTTTTGCCCATAGAAAGGAGAAGGTGGGTAACCAGTTCAAGGAACACTTCACACTGAGTGCAGGAGAAGCGGGGCACATGACTACGCTGTGCTCCTTACTGGGTGTCTGGGCATGGTGGCACATGCCTTTAATCCCAGCGCTTGAAAATGCAGGCGAAATCTCTGAATTTAAGACTAGCCTGGTCTACACAGCACATTTTTGAGCAACCAGAAAACAAAACCACCACCAAACTACTACTGCTTTAAGTTCCTCAGTGGGCAACAATTGTATGTTTACTGTGTTAAGAACACTGACTGTTCTTCCAGAGGTCCCGAGTTCAATTTCTAGCAACCACATGGTGGGTCATAACCATTTCTAATGATCTGGTGCCCTCTTCTGGCCTGCAGGCATACAAGCAGGCAGAAGGCTGTTATGTTATGTATGTATGTATGTATGTATGTATGTATATATATATATATATATAAATTAAATAAATATTTAAAAAAAGTTACTGTTGTCAGGAGCACATTTGTTTCTTAACTGTGTTAGAGTACAGTATAAAATGGGAAGCACCACCACACAGGTGTCTCCAACTTCAAATTCCAAGTTAGACACCGGAAAGGACGCAGGCCTGAAGAGCTGGGTGTGCACATGCCTGGAATCCCAGCTACCTGAGAGGATGTGGCAGGATTCAGTTTTCAGTCAGCCTGGTCTACATAGCAGAAACCTTGCCTTAAAAATAAGTAATAACAGGCAAACAGAATGGAAATAGTCTGGGTTGCAGCTCTCCTTAGAGTGTGCCTGAGGCTGGGGAAACTGCTGTAGTACTGTGTGCCTAGCGTGTGCAAGGGCGTGGGGTCAATTCTTGGTAGCGCACACACATATGTGCAATCACACACGGCTGTACAAACAGGATTGGTTCAAAGGAAAAAAAACAGAACCTACATATGTAGGGAAGGCACTTGCTAGGGGATGGGGCGGGGGGGTAGGTGGGGTGGGGAGAACTACACCCCAGGAATGCTACTGGGAGGAAATGAAATTCTAATCGTCTGTGAACAGTTTTCATAACTTTTACCAGGGATTTAGGGCTAGACTTACAGACAACGGAGATTTTCCTCTTGAATGATTTGGGCATCGAACTCTGTATGGAGAAGATAAGGAAGAGAGAGAGAGAGAGAGAGACACCCCACAGAGAGGGGGGAAGAGGTTAAATCAGCAATCTTAGCATACATGCCAAAGACACACAGAGACAGAGAGAGGGAAAGAGACACTGACAGATAGAGACCAAAACAGAAGCAGCAAACGGCAAAAACGAAGCAGAGTCAATGCAAGTTAGAGGAAAACTAAACCAAACGTCACGGGGAAGGTCATCTACGGCACCTCACACCAGAGTATTAGCTTTACCAGAAATAAGATGGGGAGGGGCTTAACAACCTCCAGCTACTTAAGTAGTTTTTGGGTTTTGTAAAACAGGGTCTCACTTTGTAGCTTAGGCTACATTATCAAACTTTTGGGGATCCTCCTGCCTCAGCCTCCCAAGCACTGGGATTACAGATATGAACCACCATGTCTGGCTCAGTCTCAGCCCTTTAAAGTTGCTGATCATGCCCTCAACTGTATCTAAGGGATGAGCTACACCCAGACCTGGGTAACTGGGTCCTCCCAAGTCCTTCCTTGCCAATTTGAAAGATATGAGAGAAAAAAAACAAAACCAAAACAACTCTTGAGATGGCAACTTCAACAATCTTCCTTTACTTAGTTCCCAGTCTGACATCTTGACAGGAGGCGGGATACTTGAAGACTACCCAGAGCAACACCAAGGAAAATAATTATACTAGGTTCACTGCAGATGAAGCACCCAAGCCAACAGGTAGCAAAGAATTTACAAGCATCTCTTGTGTAAGGAGGTTTTGGTAAAGGACTGGCTGCCCCAAGGGAAGCCTCAGCCTTCCCAGCTACCACCCTTACTCCAGCAGAGCCTTAATGCTCCCCCTTCAAATAGGGCTCAAATCCAGGGGCTCTGGCCAAGCACCAAAACCAAAACGAATCCAGGAAGACAGATTTGGGCAAGCTTCTTTCCAGACACACAGCGGGAGTAATATCAGACAGAGCAGGGGTACAGGGAGACGGGCACTTCTAGATTTAGGTGCTTATTTCTGGAAAAACTAAGACCACCCTACCACCCTCCTAAAGGGTAGGGCAGAACCCTCTTAATCTCCCTTTCCCTCCCACCCCCAGCCCCACCTGCGTCATCTAACCAAGTCTCCTTGGTCTGTGTTAAGGGCCAGCCTGACCCCTAGCTAGGTTGCTCATGATGGGTAAGTTAGTGAGAAAAGGAAAAAAACAAAAACCAGAAAACAAAACAAAAACAAAAAAGAAACAAATAAAAAACCAAAAAAAAAGTTAATTAAAACAAGAAAAACACGAACCAAATAAATAAACCCAACAAAGAAATAAAAAAAATAAAAAAATAAAAGATTAAAGAAGAAGTGGAAAATAAAATAATAAACTAGGAGTATGACAAATGTTCCAGGTACCATCTCACACCTGGGATCTTCAGTTCAGCCAATCGCACCTCACTGTGTACTGTATCTAGTCAACCGCCGGTCCAATCAGAATGAGCCCTCCCTGCTAGGCGTTGTGCAATTGGTGGGGGGTTGGGTTGGCAAAAAAGGTGGGCGCACGGCGTGGTAGTCAGCGTGGCACTGCCAGAGTCCTCCCAGGGGCGCAGGGGGGGCGGGAGGGAAACGTGTGGGGGAACGCTGCCCAGTTTCCAAGATGTCAAAACAGTTCACTGGCGATGGCCAGCCTCAGCGAGGGGCAGAGGGGGGATGGGGGCAGAGCATCAGTCCTGGCCCTGTAGGGCGTCATCTTGCAGTCCCTGACGAGATGGCCTGTGAGGAGCAGGCACACATGCTCCATGCCTTCCACGAGGCAGGCAGGACCCTATGTCCACTAGTGGCAAGCTGCAGCAATACCACCACCCAACACTTGGGATCCAGGCGACACTCCAAAGTCCCTTCCTCCTCTGAGTGTAACCGGGCAGAGGTCCTGTCACCGAGGAGGATCATGGAGCCTCTGATGAAGGGAGCCTGGGGCGGCAGTAGTAGGTCAGTTTCCCCAGGACCTGGTACACAGTCAGCAGCGAGGGCAGGTATGTCTTCTGGGCTGTCGCTGGCATCTCCTCAGGGACTCCAGGGAGGCAGGTGGATGAGTACGTCCCTGCCTCCAGGGACGGAGGAGAAGTTGGAGCAAGCAACATGCTGCTGCCCTTCACCATGGACAGCAGGGACCAAAGGACAGTCCAGTTGATGAGCAGGTGGTGACACATGGGCTGGGCTGTCGTCAGCTTTAAGTTCCTGGGTACAGACCCTAGACTTCTCTGCAGGGTCCCTAGTCGGCAAAGCTTAGGCCGCTGGCCCCACTCACGTGTTTAAAGCACGGCACCGTCATCACAAACATTTGACTCTCTTAGGTTTCTTGGTCCCTAGGTGGGGATCCCAACAGTCTGTAGCAAACAAGGCAACCCACAGTCTTTGATAGGTAAGGGCATGTGGGCAGGCGCCCCAGCACTGGCACAAACTCTTCTTGGGGTGTCCCAAGTAGGGAGATGATTCAAGTCCACCCCTTCCAAATGCCTTGTGTTGTCAATACAAGTCTCTCCACAACAGTGCTCTTCTTAGCCCCCTGATGTAAGCAAGACAGGGAGGCAAAAGGGGGCCATCACAGAAGCCCACAGACATGCCCCCTCTGGCCAAGACACCTGGATAGCAGACTCGGCTCTGATTGGGCGGCTCAGTAGCAGCGGGTGGGTCCAGAGGTAGAGGCGGCATCAGCGATTGGCCAGTTGGGCCGGGTTATATTTTACGGGCGGATTACCGTACATGAGGTACTTGGACAAAGTTTTACGGGGAAGAAGGACCTTGTAATAAATAATATTCTGCACATCAAATCACTTTCACCGGCCCCCACCCCCGCAACACACACCAGAGAAAGGCTACACACACAACAGCCCCTCCCACCCTGCAATAATACCACTCCCAAACCCAGCTAATTCTATTTCTTTAAGGGCCAAGAAGACTTCGCTGGCTTCAACGGGGGAAGCCTCTTGAATTGGGTACAGGAAAATATGGTAATATATGTGCCCAAAACAAAACAAAACCTAAGACAGAGGGGCCTTCTGGTTCGCCCCTTGGGTTTCTACAAAGCTACACTTCTGCAATTAGACCACTCGGGGGCAGAAGAGCAACAAAAATTCCTCAGCATGGCTGACTTGGTAAGGGACCTAAAGCCCCACTAGGTGGCGTTGAGTGCCATCAAGATTTTAAAAAGGAGGGAAAGCTCAAGGAGTGAGCAGCAGCAAGAAAGCTGCACTTGGTTTTTGCTGTTGTTATTTTTAAAAAGGGCCATTAGCAGACTTCCAAATAGGAGCCAGGTCTGCACTACTACTTCTCATGTAGAGAAAGGAAATCACACGGGGTAGCCATTGCTAAGCCAGCGAATTCTCCCTGGTCCTATCCTGATCCAAGGCCCTGCCTTGTCCCCTTAAGTCATCCCGAGTAGAGGGATCACTGAGATGGTCTATCCTCCCTAGGCCCACACTCTGTCCACCCTCCCCAACAGGTGGCTTGGCTAGTTACCTCTTTCTTCTCCTCTTCTTCAGCACTGCCCTCTGGGCGGTCATCACTGCCGGCTTGGTCTGCGACAGGCAGAGGGGGCTCTGGCACCTCATTCTCAGGTCTGTTTTCACTGGTGTCCATGGTCACTTCCTCCTTCTCGTCACTGACAGGATGGAAGAGGTTGAAGGAAAGGGCAGGAGAGAGTGAAGGGGGAAGAGAGAACAAGGGTTAGCTTTGCGGCCAGAAAATCCCAATGGCTCCTTACTTGGGTGGGATTGTAGCCTTTTAGATCAGACTAGAACTCTGTCACCATGGGAAAGTGGGAATGTTTTCCTTGGGGAAAAAGCATAAATTACAGTGGTCATGGCCACTTAGTACCAGACGAGGACAGTGCCGCTACCTAACGTGGGCGCCCAGCACTCAGGGTTCTTAGGGACTAACTGCACAGTTCTCTTGTACGAAACCAACAGTCTCCTCTGAAAAGTCCTTCAAAAGTGACCTCAATTTGTCTATAAGGCTGTAGCCTTTCTATTCACTGGTTAAGGTACCTTTAATTAACACAGGAACCTAAAGGAAGCCCGCTTCCTTTATAAAACAAAACAAAACAAAACAAAACAATCCCCAAAAACCAAACCCAAGACTTTTGAAAAGGCAAAGGTGTAGCAAATGATCCTGACCTTGTGTTTAATCAACTGTTAATTAGCAAGTGCCTGCTGATCCACACGATCTCAAGACCCCAGGACCAGTGAGGGAGGGGCTACAGGACAGAGTATGGGGTGGCCAGTATGCCCACTTTTCTCTCACCCTAGGAAAACCTCAACTACAAAAGTATGAAAACTTAGGAATGGCCACTTTCACCTGCTCAGAGCAGAAACTGTTCTTACATTTGACTCTCACCCATTCACTTTCACTCCTCATTCCAACTTCCAAGAGATAAAGAGAGCAGGCCTCCCAAGTCAGGAACACCCTCCCCCACACCAGACAACTCCCCCTACACATGGACCCACTCGCTCACAAGTTAGCACTCACTTCAGACAAAGAAATCCAGAGACTCCATCAGACAAACCATCTTCCTACCTTTCTGCCACCATCCCTAACTTCTAATCCTGACACCCCCAAAAACTAGATTAAAAAAAAGAATCAAAATCAGGATGATCAGGGGTATAAGTGACAGAAAAGGGAAACCAAGCCTTTCCAGGTCAGGAACTAGTACCAGAATTTAGCTTTCCCACCAGGCTGGGTGACACACGAGAGGTCAGAAAAGCCTCCCCAGTGTGGGCAGGGAGAGATGCAAAGCTGAGGGGGAGGGGGAAGTCAGGATTGGGCCCCCAGCTAACAGGACCCCATAGAACACGTGATTTTCTGCTTAAATCTTGAAGAAAGGCTTATCAAAAACCCAAACCAAAACAAACAACCTATTGCTCAGACAGGGCAACTGGGGCCAATTAGAGATCGAGCAGGAAGGACAAAGGGAGAGAGCGGAATGCCTGAAAACAGATCAAAATGAAAGACAGGGAGAGCCAGGAGGAAGCTGAGGAGGCGGCGGCGGCGAGGTGGGGCAGGACACATGGGCATGCGAGGCTCTCACCCTGCTCTGCTGTCTGAGAACATCATTATTTTTTCTCCCCCTGGAAGTGCTGTTTATCCCTTTCTGGAATGGAAGAAATAACAAAAACCAAACAAAAAAAATCCTAAAAAAATTAAAACGAAAACCCCCGAATCAAACAAACCACCTTCCTTGCCCGAGACCCCACCACCTCCTCCCAGCCACCCGATCCAGAGAGAGAAAATCAAGATGCAGCAACTGGGGAATCCAAAAAAATGGTAAATGGAAGGGGAGGTGGTGGTGGAGCGGGGAGGCTAAAATAGACCGGGCGTTTAAGAGATAAGCGTTTAAGTCCTCACGGCAAACCCCGAGTTCGGCTGGACTGGTCTCTCTGGAGGAAGAGGAGGAAGAGGGCCAGGTTGCTGGTAGTAAGCTGACTCTATTGTATTGGCAAAGCGGCAGCGATCAGCCGGAGACATGCAGGGGAGCCATCTTGCCACTTACCCAGCAGCCCGTGTGTGCGGATGGGGGAGGGCCCTGATGCAGCAGGGGAGGGGAAAGAGGGAGGGAGCTGAGTGAGCAAGGTTCTTATCCTCTGGCAGGCCACAGGGAGTCAACTGGCTCCAGAGGCTAGGCCTTTCCCCTCTTTTCTCAGGTTACAACAGCTACAGAGGGCTAGTGCTACAGGGCCAGGGTGCTTTCTCCCAGAGGGCGAAGAAGGGGGCAGGTGGAGAGAACACAGTTACAGCTGCCTGACTCCAAGACCCAAATTAAGTGAAGGCGAACAGCAGAGCTGGGAATGAGAAATGATTAAAGCCAAAACAGGAATATTTTTAAAGATGCCCAAAGCTTCCATCTACCCTCAGAACATGCAGACACATTTTCTTATCGCTGTCCCGCCCAGGATAACTACCTTGCTGCTCACCTCGGCCAATGATCACATGTAACCTCTCTGTTTTCTAGAAAACTTGGAGGGAAATGGGAAAGCCCGGGAGGGTTTCTTTTCCAAAATAGAGGAAAGGGTGGGTGTCTCTGAAGAGAGCCACAGTACCCGGTCCTTAATAAGCGCACTCAGCCCCAGAGTGCCTGCATCCACCAATAAGAAGGCAAGAGGACCTTCCTTGCCTAGCTAAAGCCCGCAGGCCTACAGGCAGACGGACACTGCAGGGGAGGTGTTCCTGGGGCGCGGCAGGGTATGGGGAGCCCAGCACGAGGCTGCGGCTGCGAGGCCAAGCCCGCATCATGGGCTTCTCACCAGATGCTGTCCTGCCTACAGCCCAGTGCTTCAGAGACTGGGGCAGAAGGACTGCTGCCGGTTACAGAACAAAACATCACAACAATCCTCAAACCAAAACCAAAACAACAACAACAACTTCAACAACAACCAAATCAGCAACAAAGAACTACAGAGATTCAACAAGCTCATCTGACTCTCGGCTCCTTTTCCTCAGCAGACTGAACCCTCTCCAGAGAATCCAGAGACGCCATCAGATAAACTATCTTCCTACCTTCCTGCCACCATCCCTAACTTCTAATCCTGACACCCACTCCCCAAATACTAGATTTAAAATAAATAAATAAAAAATCAGGGGGGCTGGAGAGATGGCTCAGCAGTTAAAGAGCACTGACTGCTTTTTCAGAGGTCCTGAGTTCAGTTCCCATCAACCACATGGTGGCTCACAACCATGGTGTAATGAGATCTGATGCCCACTTCTGACAGTGTCTGACAGTTATAGTGTACTCATATAAATAAATCTAAAAACAACAACAACAACAACAAACCAACAAAAAGCCCCAAGATGATCAGGGGTACAGGGTATAAGTGACTGAAAAGGGAAACCAAGCCTCTCCAGGCCAGGAGCTAGTACCTGAAAATCTAGCAATCCTACTAGGCTGTCTGACACACAGGAGGTCAGAAGAACCTGGGGGGGGGGGGGAGGAGGGAGGAGACAGACAGACAGACAAAGAACAAAGGGGAGGGAGGGGGAAGGACAAGCTTCTAGAACTTGTCTTCAAGCTCACTCTCTTGAGGACAGGT
Organism: Apodemus agrarius; assembly: GCA_964023405.1. Lineage (NCBI taxonomy): Eukaryota > Metazoa > Chordata > Mammalia > Rodentia > Muridae > Apodemus > Apodemus agrarius. The sequence goes on along the minus strand of OZ030013.1, from coordinate 72,367,394 downwards.
CTGTGTGGGTGAGGCTGGCCTTGAACTAAGATCTGATTGCCGGTATGTGCCTTCAGAGTACCTGGATTCACCCAACCTCATTTTGATCAGTGCTTTTAGACAGGAATCAAATTTTCTTTGTGCTGCTTAAAATCCTAAACTTACATGCCAAAAAGTGTATGCTAAAGTTATGTTTATACATTAAAAGTTTCCTTTTACATAGTGATTCTTGTCTGCTCAAAGGTAAGGCAAAATCCTGTATGGGGGTTAAAAAAAGAAGTGAACCCAGGAATGAGACTGGCCCTACCTTTCACAAACTGTGTGATAGTGACCACATTTCAGCTCCTCTCCTATATTCTCTTAAGTGTTGCTAACAATAACACCCACCTCAGGGACAGTGCTAGCTTTGTGTAGTCTGGGTGCTGATGCAAATGGAGTTGAGAGTGTACAGGAAACTCGGGCACAGGCAGACATCACTTCAGCTCTTTTTTTTTAAACTCAAAGGGTAGATACTTTCTCTGTTGGTAAAATATTCAGTAATGGGGATAACAAGTTTTGACAATGCCCTTATCACTCTGAATAATAGATAATCATTAGGTTACCTGCCACCTACTTCCACTCTGCAAAGCTCCTAAGGGGTGGGGACTGTGTGCTTTAGTCCCTAGCTCAGACTTTAAGACAAATAACTATGTATGTAATTCTTAATTACAATATAATGGTGGGTAACAAGTGGATACTTAATAAAATAAACATTGTTGATCTGAAAGATCTTTTCTCTTTGTTTCTTCATGTATGTCTGTGCAGTGGATTCCATGCATGTATGCATGTACCTGTGTGAGCCTACGTTGTGGAGGTAAAAAGGTAATGTTAGGAATCATTTTCGTTTTCCACATTATTAAAACAGGGGCTCTCCCCAGGTGGTAGTGTATGTATCCCAGCACTTGAGAAACAGAGACAGGCAGATCTTTGTGAGTTTGAAGCCAGTGTACAAGCCAGGTCTACCCAATCAGTTCTAGGACAGCCAAAGATACAAGAAACACTATCATGAAAAAACAAAAATGAGAAACGGGGTCTCTCAACAAGACCCCAGAACTGGATGATAAGGCGAGTTTTGCTGACTAGCTGTAACCCCTGACTTACAGGGAGATGGGACTGCAGATGGGGATCTGAACTGGGGGCCTCAGAACTTACACTTGTTTACAAGCACTTTAACCACAGAGCCTCAGCCATGAAATTGTTTCTGGAAAAGTATTTTGTTTTTTTGTTCTGTCGTTTTTTTCAGACGGTCTCACTGTGTAGTCCCAACTGGCCTGGAGCTTGCTAGGTAGATCAGGCTACCTTGATCTCAGAGATGAGCCTGTCTCAGCCTCACAGGCACTGGGATAAAGGTGTGTACCACCACATCTGACCCCTACACAGAGTTCCCATAATATTATCCCACAGAATGCACACCTACTATTCTAAAGAACTTCCTGCTGTTAAAATACCTCTAGAAGTATTTGTAGGAAGATTCTTTTGGTTCCTGGAAAGGTTTTACTATGGATTTCCCATGGTCTCACCAGGTAAAGAACGCCTGCTGGACTCACTTGTAGATTAGCCTATTTCAAATCAGTAGCCCTCCTCATGCTGAGATTACCACAGAACCTCTAGGGCAGGCTTCTGCTATTGCAATTTCTTTCTCTTTCTCTCTCTCTCTCTCTCTCTCTCTCTCTCTCTTGAGAAAGGGTCGTAAGACATATCCCTGGTTGGCCTGGAACTGGTTATGTAGGCCTTGAGCTCATAGAAACCGTCTTGCCTCTATTGCTATTGCTGGGATTAAAGGCATGTGCCACACTACCTGGCTATAGCTCTTAAAATAAAATGAATAATACCATTTTCTCCTTGGCTTTCATAACATAGATTTGTGCCTTCTATTTTCCAAAACACACACACACATTGCATATAACAACAATTTATGAAAAAAGAGGTTATGAATTTGAAAGAGAGCAAGAAAGGGTATGTGGAAGGTTTCACGGTGGGACAGGGAAGGGGTAAATGATGTAATTATCTCAAAAGAAAAATAGGTTTTATATGTATGAGTGTTTTGCCTGCATGGATGTATATGCACCATGTGTGTCTGGTGTCCACAGAGGTCAAAAGATGGTCCTAACACCCCTGGAACTTGAGTTACATGTGGTAATGGTTACATGTGAATGCTGGGAACCAGACCCAGGTTCTCTGCAAGAGGAACTAGCCCTCCTAACCTCTGAGTCATCTCTCCAGCCCCTTCTATTTCCCTTTGATGGAACTTTACAGTAACAAGAATTCCTAAGATGCTATTTCCAGAAGATAGCACATTTCTCCATTTATTAGCTCTTGAACAAGTATCTATGGCCTGTCAAGTTGTATTGGGAACAAGAGATAGGGGTCCCCACATAAGCCCCCCACCCCCAAGGCAGCATTGCTAGGAAGAAAAGAACAGAATTACTTAAATATTAACATTACATTACAGTATGGATGATTTAAGAGACACCAATGAAATTTCTATAGGCATGTAAGTTTAAAGTTCAGTTAGTATTGAAAGCCCTAAGATGCTAAGGACCCTATTTGAAAACTTAGTAAGAGGGCTGGAGAGATGACTCAGTGGTTAAGAGCACTGACTACTCTTCCAAAGGTCCTGAGTTCAAATCCCAGCAACCACATGGTGGCTCACAACTATCTATAATGGGATCTGATGCCCAATTCTGGTCTGTCTGAAGACAGCTACAGTGTACTCATATAAATAAAATAAACAAATCTTAAAAAAAAAAAGAAGAAAGAAAACTTAGTAAGAAACTCTGAACCTGATCCCCAGGAGCTTAGTTACAGGGCAAACATGGTAGTATATCAGTTTATCCTTACATACAAACTGCTTAGAGTAAGCAAACGCTGAGAATAAACTAGGCTTTGGTTTGTTTGTTTAAGATAATGTACCATTTGGGATACTGGCATCAAGTCTCCTGAGAAGCATCGGATTGCTGGACTGGTTTAAAGAAGTATTTCATTCCTGTTCTCAGGCATTAAGACAAGTGAGCACAGCACCAAGAGCCTGAAGTTGCTGTTGGCCATTGGGCTGTATATACACAAGGCTGCATTTGGAAAAGGTTGGATTTAAGAATTAACTGCTGCTCACGAACAACCGCACCTACAAAAAAAACCCCTAAAACAAACAAACAAACAAACAACAAAAAACCCCAAGGTTTTCATTGCTACTACTGTTTTTTTTGAGACAGCCTCATTATACAGTCCTGCCTGTCCTGGAACTCTCTATGCAGACCAGGCTGTCTTCTCACAGAACCTGCACCACTACCACAACCTCTGCCCGTGTGCTGGGATTCAAGGGGTATTGCCATAACCGGCTTATTTTTTACATTTGGAGCACTTCAGACACAATCAGAACCAAATAGGCTTAATCTATTTAACATGATCTAAAAATGAACCTTAAAAATAAATTCTAACTTTTTCCTGTTAACAACATTTTATTGTTGTTTTAGTTACGTGATATTTAGATAGGTAGGAAAAACAGGATTTAAGCCACCAATATTCTTATTTAGTATTTTAAAATGAGCTTACTTTTTAAAAGTTGGAGCTCTTAGAGCTGCCAGGCTGCTAAGTTTGGGAGCCCTGTCAATCAATCAGTTGAAATATAGGAAAACCACAAAGACTTATTTACTAATATCTTTGTGAGAACATGGGCTTAGGCCTTTGAACACATCTTTTTGTTAGGTTGCTGAACAGACGTCTACCATAGATCAAGGAAGACAATGGACAATTTCAGTATTTGCCCAAGCTTTTACCTTGTCGGAATCAATATGACCGGATTATCTTAGCCATAAAGTGAAGGTCAAAATCACCTCTAGCAGTTTAAAAAAAAAAAAAAAAAAACCTCTGCATGTAACCCTAAGCTTCGTATGTCCCAGAAATGAATGGAAAAACCCAGAAATAAAGGCCTTTCCAAACAACAAGCTAAGCCCCTCTCTTGCTATGATTTTACAGACCACCTATTTAAAGGTTTGCAGGGAACACTGCAGGCACTATTACTGCTTAGCTGGACAGGAACAGTTCTTCAAGGTATCAGCAACCTTATTTCTTTTCCTTTCTTTTTCTGGTTTCTGAGACAGGGTTTTTCTCTGTAGCCCTGGCTGTCTTTGAACTCACTCTGTAGACCAGGCTGGCCTCAAACTCCACCTGTCTCTGTGCCCCCCACACCAGGCATGAACAACCAGTTTAAAGCTGCCAGTGCAGTGTGCAAGGCCGAGCTGTACCCTCATGGACCAGGGATGGACAGACTATTCTGAATGACATACAAAGGAGCTTTTACCCTTCATCACAGATGGTGTGAGCTGGGGACTCTCAATACCTTCCAGAGACCCTGAGGTTTCATTTCATGGTCCTAGAAGAAAAACCCTTTCTCAAAAGATAATAAACTTGTCTCACAATAGGAAAACTAAATAAACCTTTTCAAAGGGAGCAAGCTTCTGGTTTGTGAATCAAAAAAATATAACGGCCACAAGATGGCAGCAGAGGCAAGACCATGAGAAGACCAGTGACAGCAGAGCACGCCACTAGTCACAAGAAAATGAGACCATGCCATTTGCCCACCACCCTCCACATCTGACTTAAAAGACAGTTGGAACCTCTCCTAAGTGTGCAAATGATCAGACTATCACACAGAGGGAGGTAATACTGGTTGCAGAATTTAAGAACACACAGGTAAATACAGAGCAATACAACATTTTCCAAAGCAAGCCAGTATTCCTGATGTTTAAAGGGTAAGCAATCTCACTCTTTCAATACTTATATTTTTTCATTTTTCATGAGTTTCAGACTTTGAAGCCAGGGATTCAGAGTAAATAATTAAATTAATGTTTAAAGACAGGGTTTCTCACCGTAGCAGGTCAGCCCTGAAACTTACTATGAAGCCAAGGATGACATCCGATCCTCCTGACTCCACCGAGTGTGTGCCACCATGCCCTTTTTCTTTCCTTTTGGGAAGCAGAGTGCTGGTACTTATCCCAGGCTAGCCTTGGTCTTTCACTGGTCCTGCCTCAGCCTCCCCAATCCTGGGGTTGTAGGAGTGTCCTGGGCTTACGGGTATGTGCCTGACCCTGTAATACTCCAGTAACTTAATTTATAATACAAAGCTCAGAATAACGAGTATCTAACTACAAAATTAATTAGTCATAAATATTCCGTTTACAAATTAAGTACTAAAAGCTCATGTTAACTGTACGAACAGTGTCTTAAGAAATGATTTCTGATCCCAGGACGCCCTATCTGCCATACTGTGCTTGCTCTTAACTGTATAAACTGATTGATGAAGTGATAGGCAGCAACCAGGGAAAGGGAAGCGCCTATGCAATTAGAATTAGTCTTCTCTTATGCTTGTTTTGCGTAGTACTGCTATGTAGTCCAGGCTGGCCCTAAACTCACAATCTGCCTGCCCTAGGCTCCAATGCAGTGCCACCATGCTCAGGTCAGTGCTACCATGCTCGGGTTTGTGGTAGTCCTGGTTTTTATGTTTTTTTTTTTTTTTTTTGTTTTGTTTTGGTTTTTCGAGACAGGGTTTCTCTGTGTAGCCCTGGCTGTCCTGGAACTCACTCTGTAGACCAGGCTGGTCTTGAACTCAGAAATCTGCCTTGCCTCTGCCTCCCAAGTGCTGGGATTACAGGCATGGGCCACCACACCTGGTCTGGTTTTTTTTTAAGAGAGGACTCTCTCTGCTGCCCTAGCTGTCCCATAATTTGTTATACAGACAGACTGCCTCCACCTGAGCGATCTGCTTATCTCTGCCTCCCAGGGCTGAGATTAAAGGCATATGCCATGAAGCCTAGCCAATAAAGAATGTGATACGCAGCACCGGTGTGGTACTTGTCACAAGGGCTCACTTCCAATCGGTGGCAATTCTCTCGTCTCGTCTTCCCGAGCACTCTTGTGCGCCTATGTTGGTTCTGCAGCAGGCTTTCTTCATTTAGCTGCTGTCGACCTGCCCTTTGCCCCCTGGAGTTTAATCCCCTCATACCTCCCTCACAAATGGGGTTAAAGGCACAAACCGCCAGGCCTCGCTTGTAGACCCTTCTTTATGAACCCGAGTTCTTGAGCTCAGATATGGTTCCGACACTGAGTTCGGATTCTGTTTTAAGCAGCAAGGTTATACTCAGGTGCTTACTGTTTAAAGCAGTTTCCAATTTCAGCTCAAAGATTCCACGTATGTTTTCACTACTTTCCAAACCACCTTCGTGTTCTGGGAGTTGAGACTCTACCATAGAGACATTAAAATCTGGCCTCTATCCATATAAAACATTTCCTTCATATTTTAAAAGGAAATCAAGACTGCTGAGTAAAAGAAACCCTATGCAGCAAAGACCGAGCCCACACCCGCCGTCCTGTTATTCTTACTCACACAGTGTGATGAGTCCTTTCTGAGACTGGGAGATGAGAGTGCTGAGTCCCTGAGGTCTGGGGCTGTGTGGCGGCTGGTGGCTCTGCCTCTGGGTCTGGGAGATGAGAGCGCTGGGTCTCTGAGGTCTGGGGCTGTGCGGCAGCCGGTGGCTCTGCCTCTTCAGCCTCACACTTCTTTGGACTCCCCTGTTTAATAGAGAGCACAAAACAAAACAATTTAATCCTGTTACATTAATTTTCTTACCTTGAAGCTAGTAAGAGTGCAGGGCATACATAGTAGCAGTTTTTTTTTTGTTTTTGTTTTTTTTTTTTGTGATTTTAGAATGTGGAATGAAATGAGGCTTAAGATCATTCCTGTATAATTTTTTTTTTCATACACGTTCTCATTTTGTAGCGCTGACTGGCTTGGAACTCAGTAGGCAGACCAGGATAGCTTTGCAACTTACTAATACATACTTCTGCCTCCTGCATGCTGGGATTGAAGATATAAACCACAACACAATGTCTGGCTAAAAAGTAGGTACTTGAAGACTCTCTAGGCCAAGGCCTGTAATCTCATCACTCTGGAGGCTAAGGCATGAGGACTTGCAAGGTATGAACAAGACCCTGGTTTTGGTTTTGTTTTTCTCAAGATAGGAATTCTCTAAGTGGCTCTGGCCATCCAGAAAAATCACTCTGTAGGCCAAGTTGTCTTTGAACTCAGATCTGCCTCCCGAGTGATGAGATTGAAGGAGTGAGCCACCACCACCAGCTCCCACAACCTTTTTGAGACAGGGTCTTGCTATGTTGCCCAGACTGGCCATGAACTCAAAGCACTCTTCCTTAATACTAAAATATAAGCCTGTGCTGTTGTGCCTGGCTCTAAAATTTGGGGGATGAGGTGGTACATGCCTTAAATCCCAGTATTAGAGAGGAAGAGGAGACAGATCTCTGAGTTTGAGGTCTGCCTGGTCTACAGTTGTAGCCAGAGTTACAAAGAGAAACCTTGTCTCAAAACAACCAAACCAAATAAAAAAGCACAAGAAACAAGGTCTCTATTATACAGCTCTGGCTGTCCTGGAACTCACTACTGTAGGCCAGACTGGTCTTACATCTCAGAGAACTGCCTACTTCTCTGAGTGTTGGGATTAAAGGTGTATGCCACCGCATCCAGCTTAGAATTCTTTTTGAGCCGGGTGGTAGTGGAGCACGCCTGTAATTCCAGCACTTGGGAAGCAGAGGCAGGTGGGATTTCTGAGTTCAAGGCCAGCCTGGTCTACAGAGTGAGTTCCAGGACAGCCAGGGCTACACAGAGAAACCCTGTCTCGAAAAAAAACCCAAAAAACAAAAAGTTTTTTTTTTTTTAAAAGAACTAAGAAAAGGCCCCCCCTTTGGGGGCAGTTAAGTGGAAGGGCTCTGAGGAAAAACATAAGCTACCTGGAGATGAGAACTTTGCTGTCCAACCTCACACAAAGCTCTGACTACCCAGGGTGTTAAGGTCTATACACACGCTATGGCGGGCAAGGCAGGGTGATGGGAGCTGAGAGATGCAACTCTAGGCTTGAAAGCACATGCTGCTCTTGCAGAGGACTCACAGGCAGTCCCCAGCACCCACAGAGCAGCTTATAAGCACAATTAACTGCAGTCCCAGAGAGTCAATGCCTTCATCTGTCTTCTACATTCACACAGTTCACACATTCACGCAGGCAAATACACACATAAATCTTAAAAAAAAAAAAGGAAAAAAAGAAAAATAAGAGGTCAGTGCAATGGTTCAGTAGCTGACAGCTTGAGTTCTTTTTTTCTTTTTCTTTTTTGGTTTTTTCAAGACAGGGTTTCTCTGTGTAGCCCTGGCTGTCCTGGAACTCACTCTGTAGACCAGGCTGGTTACAAACTCAGAAATCTGCCTGCCTCTGCCTCCCAAGTGCTGGGATTAAAGGTGTGCACCACCACCGCCCGGCTGGTGGCGTGAGTTCTAACCCTGACAACCACATGGTAGAAGAACCAAGACTTGGCCTCTGACCCACATACATACTTGCCAACCCTCCAACAAACAAACAAACAAACAAACAACCAAACAAACAATAAGTGTTCTCAACTGTCTGTACTTCCTGACCCCCATGCAGACAGATGTTTAAATTTTATGGATGACACGTGCAGATGCACCTGCACACAGTCAAAGCCAAACCATTAGTTTGAAGTTGGCCTGAGCTATGCAGCGGGACCCTGTCTCAAAAACACTAAAACAACTGGAGAATCAGGCCTACCTGCTCTGGCTGTAACCTCTGGGTCCCATGCTTTTGTTCTGGCTCAGGCTGGCTCAGATGCCTCCCCCGGACAGAGGCTGAGAATGTTGGAGCCTTCTCCTTTGGTTCAAGGACCTGCAGCTGTGGCCCAGATGGAGCTGCAGCCTCCTGACCACAAGAGGGATCTTTGGTTTCAGTGTAGCTGGTGTTGCTGTCTCTGGAGACTCCAGGGCTCAGAGACTAAAATCACAAAAGGAAACACAAAAGGGAAATTATTTTGGAGAGATGAGGATGAGTAGATGCTGTGAATACAGGAAACCACCAGGTTTTCCCCAGTCTTGGATGACCCAATCCACAGTCCAGATCTGTTTTATCTTTTTGATAAAGAGACTTAAGTAAGCCAGGTGGTGGTGGCACACGCCTTTATTCCCAGCACTTAGGAGGTAGAGGCAAGCAGATTTCTGAGTTCCAGGCCAGCCTGGTCTACAGAGTGAGTTCCAGGACAACACAGAGAAACCCTGTCTCGAAACACCAGAGAGAGAGAGAGAGAGAGAGAGAGAGAGAGAGAGAGAGAGAGAGGGGGGGGGGACTTAAGTAGAACAAAGAGGCTCATTCCCATGAGGGTCAGCGTGGACTTGTGCTTGGGCTACTCTTTCTGTTTAGATCTTGGAGAGAACTGTGGGCAGGGAGCTGAACTGTCAGATCAAGATCTGGATCTACAGCCCAGGATGACCTTGAACTGATCCGTTAGCCTCTACCTCCCAGTGTTGGCAGTACAGACTGGGTTACAAATACCCAGCCTTTTAGATTTGCCTCATGCGTGTACTCCCATTTAAGTGAATAATCTCCAATTACATACTCAATACATTTATGAAGTGGCTTACACTCTCAAGAAGCTTGTATTAATGAAAGAGGTGTATTCAATATGCTTTGTAATCAATCACAGGGGTTTAGAACGGGCAGCGATCCAGTGACCACTGCACTGACTCTGTGATGAACGAAAAGTGAACAGTGGAGACCACAGGACTCTTCCTGTTAGAACTCATTACGGGTTATCCTGAGTTTCCGAGCCACTAGAGGCAGGACTCTCCATACTCACTTTTCTGCTGCTGCTTGATGCAGACCGGGACCGGGACCGGGAGCGTGACCTGGACTCTGATGCTGACCTGGAGCCCATCTTGGGTCTGCCATGAGGGTTGGCAGGAACTTGTGCTTGGGCTACATCTCTCTGTGTAGACCTTGGAGAGGACTGTGGGTGGGAAGCTGAACTGTCAGGAGACCGAGATCTGGATCTAGAGCTGGAGGATGAAGGTGAGGATGATCGACTGGAGGATGAGTCGGGCGACTGTTTCAAACTGTGGTCTGGGAAGAGAGTGTGGGAAGCTCTTCTGCCCTCCTTCTGTTCCAAAGATTGTTTCTTCATAGGTTCCTCAGCGATCCCTTTGGCGGGTGCTAACTCCTCTACTGTTAGAGGGAGGAGAGGAGCAAACTTTTCAGGCTCAGTTTCAACATCCTTCTGGGCAGAGTATTCAGGGAGTATGCTTTTCTGAGGCAGAGGCAGGATGCTCTCATCTGACACCCTCTCTGCTGGAGACTCTGCTTTGGTGTCTGTAGTACTTGACAAAGGAGACAGGCTTCTTACCAGCTGCACAGTATGAGGAGCCGCTATTGGCTCCCTGGTTCCAGCATCTGTATTAGGAGGAGATAACTGAATGAGGACAGGGGGTGCTGGGCCTTCCACCGGCTCCATCTCTTCCTGGAGCTGTAGATGAGTTGGTGGAGACGCTGCTTCCTTGGTGAGTAAAGGCGGGGGTGTCTCCTCTTCAATGACTGACTGTCCTGGCTGCAGCACAACAGGGGCCTTCTCTAGGTCTTCAGGAAGCGGAGGCGGGGAAGGAGACTGGGATTTTTCCTCCAAACCTTGTGAATATTTTACCTCATTTTCTTCTTGAGGGAGAGAAACACTCTGTGTGTCTCTCTCTTGCTGCTGTCTGGCCAGATGACTTCTTCTAGCTTCTTCCTGGGACCTTGTCACTCGCCCTCCTTTCTCATCCTTTTCCTGGGATCTTATGATCGGGGGCTTCTCATCCACCACCGTTTCTGGTTTTGCTCTGGTCATCTCTTCCCCCTCTTCATCCTCAAACTGTCTCAGGATTGGTGCCTCAGCCTCTCTAGACTTTTGGCCCTCATCTACCTCCTCTTCCTCTTCATCATCATCATCATCTTCTTCTTCCTCTTCTTCCTCCTCCTCCTCTTTTAAATTTCGATCTGCTCTGACCCTCAAGTTTCTAGATGGTGTCTCTTGATCCTCTTCCTCCTCAGCAGCCTGGCTGTACTCAGGGGGCTTAGCTCTTGCCTGAAAGAAAAGATACACAACTGGTTGAAGTAAACAGAGAATAAGCATCTTTCAGGGCACTCTTGGGAACATGGAAGTGGGTGAGATATAGCCTCTGCTGAGACGGGCTCGTCAACAAAATCAAAGCTGAGGAAACAAGGGCCACGCCAGGCAGCTGCTTCCGGCTTGTGGCTTAGCTTCCAATCTCTTACGTTTTTAAAAAGGTTTATTTTACTCTTTATTTATGTATACATGTGTTATCCTTGTGAGTACAAGTGCCAGCAGAGGCCAGGAGAGGCTATGAGCTGTCATGTGGGTGCTGGAGCTACAGCTTGAGTCCTCGAGAGCAGCCCGTGTTCTGAACTGCTAAGCCATCTCTTCAGTCCTAGTTCTAGATTGTTTAATGTTTATTTCATGTGGATGAATACTTTGCTCACATGTATACAGGTGTATCATGTATGTGTCTAGTGCCTGAGGTCAGAAGAGGTCTTTGCCACTTTTCTACAGACCATGACTTAATTTTAAACTTTTGTTTTGGGGGGGGTGGGGGTGGGGTTCAAGACAGGGTTTCTCTGTGTAGCCCTGGCTGTCCTGGAACTCACTCTGTAGACTAGGCTGTCCTCGAACTCAGAAATAACCTGCCTCTGCCTCCCAAGTGCTGGGTAATTTTAAACTTTTAACATTAATATAGACAGAATATCTACAAAGTAGAAGGGAGAACTAACCTATTGTTAGTTAGCATTTCTTTATCACTTTGGCATCTATGATGGTTTGTATATGCTTGTCCCAGGGATTGGCACTATTAGAAGGTGTGGCCTTGTTGGAGGAAGTGTGTCACTGTGGGCTTGGGCTTAGAGATCTTCCTCCTAGAGGCTTGAGGATGCCCAGTCTGCTCCTGGCTTCCTTTGAATAAAGATGTAGAACCCTCAGCTCTTCCTGCACCATGCCTGCCTGGATGCTGCCATGCTTCTGCCTTGACAATGGACTGAACCTCTGAACCTGTAAGCCAACCCCAAGTAAATGTTGTTTTTATAAAACTTGCATCGGTCACGTGTCTGTTCATAGCAATAAAACCCTAACTAAGACAGAAGTTAGTACCAGGAATTGGGGTATTGCTGTGACAGCCCTGACTGTGCTTTTGTTTGGAAGAATGTGGATTTTGGGACTTTGGATTTGGAAAGCCATGGAATGCTTTAAGTAGGGTTTAATAGACCAGCCTAGTAGGAATATGGAAGACAGTGGTGCTGAGGGTCATTTGAACTGTGTAGGCCTGATAGCCCAAGACGTTTTAGTGGAGGAGAATTTTAATATGTGGCTGAGACCGTTTTGTGATGTTTTGGAAGAACATGGCTGATTTTAGCCATTGTCTGGAAGAGACTGCCTAAGGCTAAGGTAAAGAGATTTATTTATATTAATTGCATCAACAAAGGAAGTTTCAAAAAAGCCCAACAGAGACTTTGTTTTCTGATGAAGAGCATTTTGAACAAACATAGCAAGCTGAAAAAAAAAAAAAAAAAAACAACCCAAAATATATAGTTTGAGTATTAAAGGGGCTCAAGGAAGTGAAATGGAGCTGAATTCAAGAATATTAAGTGGAATTAAGGGAGTAGTGACCTTGGGGCAAGATTCCATCGAGCTAAATTTTGGTCCAGGCATAGTAGTATAAGTCTTTAATCCTAGGAGTCAAAGATAAGCACATCTCTGAGTTCAAGGCCAGTCTAGAACAGAGTAAATTCTAGGTAAAGAAAAACTTAAATCCAGGCTTGGTAGATCACACTTTTAATCCCAGTGCTTGCTTAGGAGACAGGCATGCAGATCTCTGAATTCAAAGTCATTCTATAGAGCAAGATCCAGGACAGCCAAGCTTAGGCAGTGAAGGAGTTGGAATAAAGGAAGCTAGTGATAATGTAATAGAACAAGGGGGCCAAGGTTCCAGCTCCTGCAAACAACAGAACTCAGCAGCTTTGGCCACGTGTCTCTGGCTTTATGATCAAGAGAAGGCGACTACTGGGACAGTTGATGCTGGTTAGCTGGAGCTAAAAAACCAGTGGTGATTAAGAAGAGACCAGCATCACTGAGGTGCAATCTTCTGGGAAGTGTTTTCTGAGAGCACAAAGAAGCTGTGTTCCAGAGATAGCCAAGGTTTTACCTCATGCTGCAGCTGTTCTTGGTAATATGTAAGAATCACCCAGGTGGTACTGGTTTTGAAGGCGTGAAGGCAGAGGATATAGAAGGCCATTGGTGAAGCACAGCCTCAGTTGTGGTTGACAGCCCAGGACTGAAGGGGTCATACAAAGGAGTTGAGGCTTGGTACCATAAAGAGAGTCTATGAGAGACTTTGGTGAAGCCTAGTTGCAGTGGAAGACTCCAGCATATTGAAGATACCACCAAGAACAGCATTGGCAGCAGAATGGATCAACCTGAGCTTAGAGTGCTACAGAGGGCAGAGCTGGAGAAGTGACACCAGCCCTTTGGAGATGCACAGATGATCTCATGTGTGGATCTCAGACACTGGAACAAGAAGCTGTGAAGCTGAAGTTGACTTGGGGACCCCAAGATGTTAAAGATGCCAGAGCTACAGGATGCCTGCCAGGAAAGCTGCTAACGGAGTGGAACCAGCCCAGGAGAAAGAACCTTGTTGCTGTCAACAAAGATGAAAAAGGAATTGAAGATCTGAAGATTGCTTTGCCATTAGACATGGAGATGCAGAGTTTGGAGTTTGCCCAACTGGCTTCCGGTCTAACTTTGGGGGATTACAGTTAAGTGATTGGATGAATCTCAGAAGAGACCTTGAACTTTGGACTTTTAACACTGCTGAGACTGCTGTAGACTGGGGATTTTGAAGTTGGACTGAATGTATTTTGCATTAAGCTATGTTTAGGTATGGGCCCCCAAAGACTCATGTTTGAACAAGCCTATGGGGGCCAGGGAGTAGAATGGTTTGCATATGCTCGTCTCATGGATTGGCACTATTAGAAGGTGTGGCCTTGTTGGAGGAAGTGTGTCACTGTGGGCTTGGGCTTGGAAATCTTCCTCCTAGACGCCTGAGGATGCCCAGTCTGTTCCTGTCTTCCTTTGGATAAAGATGTAGAACCCTCAGTTCCTCCTGCACCATACCTGCCTGGATGCTGCCATGCTTCTGCCTTGACAATGGACTGAACCTCTGAACCTGTAAGCCAGCCCCAGGTAAATGTTTTTTATAAAACTTCCATTGGTCATGCTGTCTGTTCACAGCAATAAAACCCTAAGACAGCATTTCCCCCCTTTCTAGTTGAGATGCAATACCACACCCTGCTTCTCATCTTCCTTCTCCTTCTTCCTTTCTCTTTGAAACAGGGTCTCATGTAGCCTAGGGCAACTTCAAATGTAGTCCTCAAACACAGTGAGCAAATGTCTCTGTCCCCAAGTGCTGAGAATCAAGTGGATCACACCCAGTATTGTCATAGCTTTGCACAGTCAATTACCCTGAGGCTATACTTCTTTCCACACGGTTCTTCCTTCACATTGGCTCATATAATTTTAATTGAATAACTATGCCAAATCTTGTCTTATTATACAGCTAAGAATACAGTCTAGCCTATTGACTTTCATATTCTTTTTTTTTAATATGCAGGGTGTGTGTGTGTGTGTGTGTGTGTATGTAACTTGAAGACAACGTGATGGGGGCTGTTACTCCCCTTCTGCTGTGAAGGTCTCAGAGAAATCAGGTCATCAAACACCTTTACTCATTTAGCTCTCACAGCTAAGTTGTAAAAATCCACATATATGTTTATGTAGCCATAGTAGCATATATCTGTAACTCCAGCATGTACCAGGATCCAGTGAGAAAGAAAGAAAAAAAGAAAAAGTTTAATAAGAAGCCTGAAGGCCACAGCAAAACCACAAAACAAAAACAGCGACTGACAATAGAAGACCGCCACACAGAGAGATACAATGACTAAAACAGCCTGAGGTGCAGAGAAGCAGCTGCACTGGAAGTGTTGGGTTACCTGTCTAACCCTGGATGATCGTCTTTCTCCTTTCCGCGGTTTCTCATCATCAGATTCACCCTTTTCTTCAGAAAAAGAGGAGCTCTTTCCTATCAAGTGAAAGAAAATCAAGTCATACTTGTGACACGAAAGCCTTGACTCATGACTTTCTAATATCCAACCAATTATTGCTATGAGGTGTTGAATAAAATAGTTCCACGTTTTTTCACATATATGCTCATGGCGATACAAATGTTCTTTTTTAGTAACTCTTGCTATGAGGCTGGAGAGTGGCTCAGTGGTTAAGGGCACTGACTGCTTTTCCAGAGGTCCTGAGTTCAATTCACAGCAACTGCATGGTGGCTTATAACCATCCGTGATGGGATCTGATGCCCTCTTTTGGTGTGTTTGAAGACAGCTACAGCATATTCACATATACTAAATAAATAAATTAATAAATCTTTTAAAAAAAAAAGCAAAAAAAAACCACGCCTCTTGCTATGCATTTTGAAGAATATTTTAATATTTCAAATAACTCAAAAGTAAAGTAACTTCCAGATATTTCAAACTTCCTAGCAGGGGTACAGAAATACAAAGCATACCTAGTTCTATAATGTCTTTTCATATTATGAAGCAGAATTTGAGACTTTACCATTCTGAAGTCAGGAATGGTCACTCACATGGACAATGTCAGCCCTCCAGAGGTTGAGGCAGGAGCACTGCCATAAATTCAAGGCCAGCATGACTTGCTGTATGTGAGTTCTAAGCTAGCCTGGACTACAATGTGAAACTTTGTCTCAAAAACTGCTTTGTACCGCTTCCCAAGGTTATTTGATGAGGATGCGTCTTTTGCCTGCATCTGCGTGCAAGCATGAGTTTTATCTTGTGCCTTCCAAGGCCATACGAGGGTATCAGATCCCCTGCAGTTGGAGTTACAGATCGCTGTAATCCCTCATTGGGTGTTAGGAATCAAACTCAGGTCCTCTGGAAGAGCAGGCAGTGCTCCCAATTGTGGAGGCACCTCTCTAGTCCTGTATCACGTCTGAAGAATCTGTCTAGTACTATGATTTGTTAGTCCCTCTTACACCAACACTGGGAATTAAAACTCAGGGCCTTGCCGGGCAGTGGTGGCGCACACCTTTAATCCCAGCACTTGAGAGGCAGAGGCAGGTGGATTTCTGAGTTCGAGGCCAGCCTGGTCTACAGAGTGAGTTCTGGGACAGCCAGGGCTACACAGAGAAACCCTGTCTCGGGAAAAACAAAAACAAAAACAAAAAACCTCAGGGCCTTGTGCCTGCTCAACAAGCACTCTAGGGGGCTGGACAGACGGTTCAGCAGTTAAGAGCACTGCTCTTTCAGAGGACCCGGGTGTGATGTCCCACACATACATGGTCCTTCAGGATCATCTGTAACCCTAGTTTCAGAAGGTCTGATACCCTCTTCTGGCCTTCCTGGGTATAGGCATGTACAAGGTGCACAGACACACAAGTAGGAAAATACCCATACATTAAATAAATAAATAAATAAATAAAAACCCACACTACCATTAAAGTATGCCCTCAATCTCTTGTTTTGGCCTGAGATGAGATACTGCTGTCCTGGACCCTCCTGCTTTTGATTCCTGAATACTGGAATTTACATGTATAAGCCATGCAGGCTCCACTGGCTAGGTTCGACCAAAATATTATGATTAAATATACCAGTCAATCTGTACAATCATAAACTCAAGAAATGAGTAAAAAAGGTTTTTTTTTTTTTAAATTTTGTTTTGTTTGTTTTTAAATGAAGTTAGGAATACAGCTCAATAGTATGGAATGTTTATTTACTTAAAGTAGCAAAGACCAGCCGGGCGCAGGCCTTTAATCCCAGCACTCGGGAGGCAGAGCCAGGCGGATTTCTGAGTTTGAGGCCAGTCTGGTCTACAGAGTGAGTTCCAGGACAGCCAGGGCTACACAGAGAAACCCTGTCTCAAAAACAAAACAAAACAAACAAACAAAAAGCGGCAAAGACCTGGGCCAAAACTCTAAGAATAAAAGAAGGGAAAGGCTGGGTGGTAGTGTTACACACCTTTAATCAAGCACTTGGGAGGCAGATGCAGGCAGATCTCTGCTAGAAGCCAGCCTGGTCTACAGAGTGAGTTCCAGGACAGACAGGGTTATGTAGAGAAACCCTGTCTCGGAAAAAACAAACAAACCAAAAAAGTACACAGACAAATTAACAGGGCTTTAGAACTGGGCCCTCTTTGTTTTTTGTTTTTGTTTTTGTTTTTTCGAGACAGGGTTTCTCTGTGTAGCCCTGGCTGTCCTGGAACTCACTCTGTAGACCAGACTGGCCTCGAACTCACGAAATCCGCCTGCCTCTGCCTCCCGAGTGCTGGGATTATAGGCGTGTGCCACCACCACCCGGCTAGAACTGGGCCCTCTTAACTATGTGCTATACACTGGTGTTCAAGATGGAAAGCTTTTTTTTTCTTCCCTTCAAGGAAAAGAAAGCTTGAAAATAATCATCTAGACCATTCAAGTCTAGAATGTTTCACTAGAACATTCTAACACTATTCAGAAAAGCTGAGCACAGCTCGGTGGTGGTGAACAAGCTCATTCACATACACGGGGTGCTACATGTGGAGGTGTGCCCCCCCCCCCCCAGTGTGGGCAGAAGTGACACAGAATGGCAACAGATGGCTAAGAAAAGAACTAGTTTAGGAAACAGCAGAGGGATGGGGAGATGGACGGCTCAGATGCTTAGAATACTGGCTACTCTTCCAGAGGACCTGGGTTCTACTTCCAGCCATCAAACAGTAGCTTACAACCAGCAGTACCTCCAGTTCCAGGGGATCTGATGCCCTCTTCTGGCCTCCACAGGCACTGCAGGGTGGTATGAAGACAAATATGTAGAGAAAACACCCAAACAAAATAAAATGTAAAAACTGGCATAAGGACAGGAGGTACTCATTAGGAGAGCAGGGGGTTTCTGAGGAGAGTGCTTGTCTAATAATGCACAGAGCTTGGGTTCAATGTCCAGGAGGAGAGCAATACAAGTAATTCTATTCCAAATACTTAATACAGCTCAGAAGCATCAATCTGGGCTAGAGATAGAGCTCAGATGCTCAGCAGGCACAAGGCCCTCCCTTCAGTCCCGAGCACCAAGAAGTTGAAAGCATTCACAAACCCTGACCTACATGAGCAGTAGTTAAGCCAATGTGCACACTCTTGGCTGTCCAGGCTGACCCAGGACCTGCTGCTGTTCTCCATATACCAGGAATTTAAAATGAACTAGACTTTGCTTTTGTAATAAACAAAACCAAACTAAAACTAATAAAACCAACTATCAAGATTACAAATGTTTTATAAATTTTTAATTCCATGATCACTTGATTAATATATTCCCTGAAATGACATAATTTCATATGAGTAAATAAACATTTGCATCACTTGCATTAAGATTGCTTATACAAGATCTAAGTGACATCAGTGACAATCTACACTTTCACAAGCATCCTAAGACACTACTGGCTGGCTAGGTGGCAGTGGTATATGCCTTTAATCCAGCACTCAGGAGGCAGAGGCAGGAAGATGTCTGTGAGTTCAAGACCAGCCTGGATGTCTAATTGAGTTCCAGGATATCCAGGAAACCGTATCTTGAAAAAACAAAAACAAACACCTCCCCTTGCCCCAAAACAATACTACTGGCTGAATGACACAATCTCATAATTCACTGACCTGAATTAGGTTACATTACAAAGTAAATAAAGCTTAAAGCTAAGGGAAGAGATGCTATTCTCCATCAATTTAAAAACAGAGCACTGCTGCTGGGTGTGGTAGCTGTGCTTTCAATCTCAGCAATAAGGCAGTGACAGGCATATTTCTGTGAATTTGAGACCAGTCTACATAGTGAGTTCCAGGACAGCCAGTCACTTAATAAAGAGACCCTGCCTCAAAACAAACTCGCAAAAACAAGGCCAGGTATGGTAACATACGCTTATTATCCCAATCTGTGAGAAATAGGAAGATAAAGAATTCAAGGCTACCCTAGTGACTTCAAAGCCATCTGAGACAGTAAAAGCCATCTCATCATTGAGAGAGTAAGGTAATGTCTCAAAAATACAAGGGTCAGAGCCACGAGTGTCACCATCGCAGCACTCATAAAAACTGGTACAGCTCTTGGTTCAATCCCTACCACTGTCAAAATACAAAACAAAGCAAACCACTAACAAATAAAAAATAACGAAAAAATGGCAATAAAAAAGTTGTATATGAAGTTGGCCAGAGATGAATGTCTTTAGGCCAAAGGCAAGTTTTATTAAGTTGTGATTTAAAAATTAAATATGTCCAAGTTTAACAGACTCATTCCCCACTGACAGTAAGCTGTAGGTTGGTCTACTGTACATTTTGGATATCATACCCTATCATATCATACCATAAAGCCTCAGTAGGTTTCTGGGTGATCATTTCTTTGGAAGCACTAAATAAGAGATCATCAAAAAGATCTGGGTCACCAGGCAGTGGTCACACATGCCTTTAATCCCAGCACCTGGGAGGCAGAGGCAAGTGGATTTCTGAGTTTGAGGCCAGCCTGGTCTCCAGAGTGAGTTCTAGGACAGTCAGGGCTACACAGAGAAACACTTGTCTCGAATAAGCCAAACCAAACCAAAAAAAGAAAAAAGAAAGAAGGCAGGAAAGAAAGAAAGAAAGAAAGAAAGAAAGAAAGAAAGAAAGAAGGAAAGAAGGAAGGAAGGAAGGAAGGAAGATCTGGGGAAGAAAGAAAGGAAAAGAAAGGAAAGGAAAGGAAAGGAAAGGAAAGGAAAGGAAAGGAAAGGAAAGGAAAGGAGGTAGATAGATAGATCTGGGGACAAGAAAACTGCTCAGGGTTTTGACCATCGCAATTAGGAATTAGGAAAGCTGGATGGGATTCCCATAATGAAGCAAGGAATCATAACAATACAAACGTGAGGTAGAGGAATAGCTTTCTAATTAGAAATGATATCATGGGGTCCATGCTTGGGATAGCATGTGACCACATGAATGTCTGAAGTCAGGTATCATTAACATTGAACACTTTGCCTAAAGGTGAATCTAATGCTAGCAATGGGCTAATGACAAACAATCAATCTTGTCAAGCTTGATTTCTAAAGTCCAAAGCCAGAAGAGAAAGGAAAGGTAGCTGTGGACAGTGAAGGGTGCGTTAACGGAGAACTGAAAGGGCATTTAGGAGGAGTTTAGGATTGTTGTTTGAGATAGGGCATGGCTATGTAGCCCAGGCTGACTCCAAACTCTCCATACTCCTGTTTTAGCCTCTTCAGTGCTGGGATTATGGGAATGTGCCACCACTATCAGCTGCAATTAGTTTACTTCAAAGACAAATTTGTGGACAGGACTTAAAGGACCCAAATTAGGCAAATTGAATCACAACAAAGACAACGAACAAGGTGCCCTTTTATAGAGACAGACAGACAGACAGACAGACAGACAGACAGACAGACACACACACACACACACACACACACGCGCGCGCGCAGCAAAAATAAACAGATCTGGGGGTGATGCCAAACCTAGAATACTCAGCCTTCTAAGAAATGCGTTTGCCACTTCCTTAGATTCCCAGCAACCTGAGGGAAAAAAAGCGAGGGAGCGAGCAGGGGTATAGTGCTGTGGTGAGACCTGAGTAAGGCCACCTGATGGGGAACGGGGGAAGAGAAGGGAAAATCCAATATTCTTGGCACTCACCATCATAAAATAAATTTTAAAAAAGTAACAGCTGCCGGGTGTGGTGGCTCACGCCTGTAATCCCAGCACTTGGGAGGCAGAGGCAGGCAGATTTCTGAGTTCGAGGCCAGCCTGGTCTACAGAGTGAGTTCCAGGACAGCCAGGACTACACAGAGAAACCCTGTCTCGAAAAACAAAACAAAAGTAACAGCTATCTTCCTGTAGGGGTTTTCTTTATAGCATTTAAGTGAGAAATTGCTAGAAGGTAAGTGAAAGATCCTAATAAAATACAGCCATGAAAAACTATTCTGGCCGGGCAGTAGTGGCGCATGCCTTTAATCCCAGCACTTGGAAGGCAGAGGCAGGTGGATTTCTGAGTTCGAGGCCACCCTGGTCTACAGAGCTCCAGGACAGCAGGGCTACACAGAGAAAAACAAACAAACAAACAACAACAACAACAAAAACCAAAAAACTATTCTGTGGTTAGTCATTTATACATCAAATTATTTGAGAAAACTAACTAGCAAAATAAAACGTGGAATCTCAGGACTCACACCTTCAAGATTCACAGAGAAGCCAGGAACTCATGGTCTTAGACATTCTACAAAAGCACCTTAGGTGTCACTAGTGATTAGCAAACACGTTACTAGAAAGCTTACTTCACCTAGAATCTTACTACTAAAGAATTAAGCAGTAAAGTCAAAGGCAATGCGGCATGGCATTTTTCTGGTACCAACAAGGAGGGTGGTGTGGAGTTCCAGCAGGGCTGAGCACCACAGGCCCTACTGCACTCTGCTTCGGGGATGGAGAATGGCAATCTGTCATAGGTGAGTAAACTGGAACGACGACCGCTTATCGCTTTCGATCTTTCTTTTCCTTTTTCAGAGTCTTGTCAACCAGACCCTGCTGTCCTGCTACGTGACAGTGCAGGCTGGCCTGGAACTTGTGGCTTTCCTAGCCTGGGTGCACATGGCTTTCCCACTATGTTGGCTTCTCACTCACTTTCCCAAGTATTTAATTGTGTGCAGGTGAGCACATACATAGTGCAAATGTGCCGAGGACATCTTGTACTTGACTCTCTCCTCCCAGCACCCGTGTTCTGGACGCTGACTTCCAGTCGTCGGCCTGGCAGCAGGTGTTCTCGTGTCCTCCCTTGCTGAGCTTATCTGATGTCTCGCCCCCCACTCACTTTTTTTTATTACAGCATGTGTGTGTAAACCCAGGACCACATGTTATTAGGTAAGTGCTCTGCACTGAGCTACATCACCAGCCCGGGGCCACCTCTTCATCTTTTGTTTGTTTGTTTGTTTTGGTTTTTTGAGACAGGGTTTCTCTTTGTAGCCCTGGCTGTCCTGGAACTCACTCTGTAGACCAGGCTGGCCTCAAACTCAGAAATCCTTCTGCCTCTGCCTCCCAAGTGCTGGGATTAAAGGTGTGCGCCACCACCGCCCGGCTCATTTCTTTTTTTTTTTTTAAATTGTTGAAAATTAGATTTTATGGCAGCCCGGTCTAGAGAGCAAGTTCCAGGTCTGCTAGAAATCATGTTTTATTTATCGCATGTATGTTTAAGTATGTGGACATGTACATGCCACTACATGTGTGGAGATCGGAGGGCAACCTTTCAAAATTCTTTCCTTCAACTTTGGCAACACCTATCTTTATCCACTGAGCCTACCCACCCCTCAGTCACCACCCCATCACCATCAGTGAGACAGGGCCTCTCTACTCTGGAACTCATGCTATAGACCATGCTGGTCCGAACCCACCTCCCTTTGCCCTCTGGGTTAAAGGTGTGAGCCGTCACACTCAGCTTTACTTTTTTACTACTGGGTCTCGATAAACTGTCAAGTTGTTCACAACTCAGAATCCCCCTGCCTCACCCTCCTGAGCAGCTGGGATTGAACACGTGCTGCACTCTACGACTTGTCACCCCCCCCCTTCCCTCTATCAGTCAGTCACAGGTAAAGTCCTGCTGAGGATGTAAAACAGCAGAACTGGCAATTTTTTCAAAACCTTTGCTTTTGAAACCTATTCTATTTAAGGATACGCTGTTCATTTTCATTTCAAATTACATTTAGGATGGAGAAGATGTGTATGTGTACGCACGAGAGGACAAACTTTGAGTGTTTGAGTGCCATCCACCTTGACTTTCATGAAGGATCACTAACTGGCCAGGAGCTTGCCAAGCAGGCTGCTCTGGTTGGCCAGCAAGCCGCAGGGACACAGGCACACCACTGCATCCAGCTTTTCTTTTGGGGGGGGGGGGCAATGTGTTCTGGGGCCCACACTCAAGTTTCAAAAGCACTTTATTGACCAACTGCTGCCTCCTAGTCCCCAGAAGAACTTCCTTAAAAACCACAAGTCTTTACCCTATGAGAACTTTCAAGAGTTCCCTACTTACCTAGAAAATGTTTAAAATTCATATTTACTGGTTTGGCACTTGAAGCCTTCTCTAAAATTATTTCTTTTTTTTTTTTTTTTTTTTTTTTTTTGTTTTTTTTTTTTTTTTCGAGACAGGGTTTCTCTGTGTAGTCCTGGCTGTCCTGGAACTCACTCTGTAGACCAGGCTGGCCTTGAACTCAGAAATCCGCCTGCCTCTGCCTCCCAAGTGCTGGGATTACAGGCGTGCGCCACCACGCCCGGCTCTCTAAAATTATTTCAATCTACCTTTTAAATTGTTTTCTAAGTGTTCTTGAAAATTAATAACTACTCTGATGATATTAGTCTAAGCCTACTATACCTCCTTTAAAAATAGTACAGGGGCTGGAGACATGGCTCAGCTGTTCAGAGTACTTGCTGCTTTTCCAGAGGACCTGAGTTTGGCTCCCAGCATACAGACTGGGAGGCTCGCATACCTTCAAGCTCCAGAATGACTCCTTCTTCTGACTCCTACTGATTTCTAATGATCATCTAAATCTATACCTCTGCCAGGAGGCTTTCTCTAATTACTGCAGTTGTGAGATAGCTCACTTTTTAAAAAAAATTTAACTTTAGGTACATAAATATTTTTGCCTGCATGTATGTCTACATACTATTTCTGTGCCTGATGCCCATGGAGGCCTGAAGAGGGTATCAGATCCTTTAGAACTAGAGATACAAGCCGGACAGTGGTGGTGCACGCCTGTAATCCCAGCACTTGGGAGGCAGAGGCAGGCGGATTTCTGAGTTCGAGGCTAGCCTGGTCTACAGAGTGAGTTCCAGGACAGCCAGGACTACACAGAGAAACCCTGTCTTGAAAAACAAAACAAAACAAAACAAAACAAAAAAACCCAAAAACCAAAAACCAAAAAAAAAAAACCTAGAGATACAAATGGTTGTTAGTTGCCTTGTGGATGTTGGAAATCAAAACCAGGTTCTCTGGAAGAGCAGTCCAAGTCTCACTCTGATGATGTAGTAGTGGATAACTAAAACACTAGCACTGGGAAGCAAGGAAGCTAGACCTCAAGACTGAGGTTAACCTGGGGCCACCTAGCAAAGCAGCCTGGCATGGTGGGGAGCGCCTTTAATTTCAGCACTCGGAAGGCAGAAGCAGGTGGCTCTTTGTGAGTTTGAAGCCAGCCTGGTACACAGCAAGTTCTAGGGTAACAGAGAGACCCCTTCTCAAAAAAACAAAAACAAAATAAAACAAAAGGCAGACAATATTGCTCAGTGGGTAAAGACATCAACTTGTCGAGCTGAATTCATTTCTCGGGACCCGTCTGATAGGAGAGCAAACTTAAGTGGCTGTCTGACCTCCACATGTGAGTCTTGGCATTGGTGCATCCGAACACACACGAACGAACGAACGAACGAACACACACACACACACACACACACACACACTAAATGAATGCAATTAAAAAAAAATCCCATGGTAGAAAGCTCAAGAGATGGCTTAGTGGTTAAGAACACGTGCCACTCTTCCTGAGGACCCTAGTTTGGTTCCCAGCATCCATGTTAGGTGGCTCAGACACCTGTAATTCCAGCTCCAGGGATCCAATGCACTCCTGTGAACAGACCCACACAGATACACATAATTAAAAATAAAAAATAAAAATCTTAGAACAATCCTACAGCATGTATGTGCATCATTTGTGTCACGTACTTACTATCTACCATTTTTAAAGTTTTACTCTTCACCAACAGACATAAAGAAATGTGTCTATAGCAGGAGTTAAATACATATTCTCATGACATTTATTTGAGAATGACAGTAGTTCATTTATAATAGAGCACCCTCTTTCCTTCTGGCTTTCTGATCTGAGGACAGCAGAGCAGTGAGGGCAGAGTGGGCCAAGGGGCATCCTACTCCTTCCCTATCTGGAGAAGAGAGAGGTCCCTGAAGTGCTCTTCCATTATTCCAGAGTTGTCAGTTAACTTTAACTTTAGTACCCAGGGTTCTGGCAACACACACACACACACACACACACACACACACCACACACACACACCAGGGGGCTGGCAACACACACACACACCGTAAAAAGAATTGTCTGTAACCAGCAAGATGGTAAAGGCACTAAGACTAAGCCTGACAACCTGAGTTCAATTTCCAGGATACACATGGTAGGAGAGAGCTATGCTCTGACCGCCATACATGTTCTGTGGCACGCATGTTCTCTCTCCACCACTCCCTACGCACCCCCCAAACAAACAAAAGTATCAAGAGGAGGTGTGTTAGAGAGATAGCTCAGTTGTTAGGAGTGCTGGCTGCTCTTCCAGAGGAACTGAACTCAATTCTTGGCACCCAAATGGTGGCTCACAACTGTCTGTCACTTCAGTTCGAGGGCAATCAGACAACTTCTGGCCTTACGGCCATGAGGCATACAGGTAGTGCACAGACATACAAAAAGGCAAAACACCCAGACACATAAAATTCCAAAGGGATAGAGCACCTGCCTAGCATGTGCAAGGCTCTGGGTTTGATCTATATGCAAAGGGAAAAAAGAAGGAACGGTCATTATCAGCAGGATTTCCAGGTAGGGCCGTAGCTCAGTAGGTGGAGTGTTTACCCATCATGCACTAACTAATTCCTGGGTTTCATCTCTAGCACTGAATATATTAGGATGTGATGGAGCATACCAAAACTTGCAAGTTGGAAAGCTGAGGCAGGAGGATCAGTAGTTTAAGGCAATTCCTGGTTACTTAGTGAACTGGAAGCCAGACTAGACTACATGAGACTCTGTCTCAAAAAAAAAAAAAAAAAAAAAAAAAAAGCTGGTGGTGACTCAGAACACTTAGTGCTCTTATGAGGATCCAGGCTCAGTTCCTAAGATCCACATGTCAGTACACAACTACCTATGACTCCAATTCCAGGGCATCTAATATCCTCTTTAAGTCCCCCTAGGCACCAGACATATATGTAATGCATAGTCATATACACAGGTAAACACTACTCATACAAAAAAATAAAAATAAATAATAAAACTATTTTAAAAAATTTCCCTCAGGGACTCAGACTAGGATGAAGAAATATAGACATTAACTAGTCTAAGATCTTAAAATTAGCCTCAAAAGTCCTTCATTTTCTTTTAACCTCATAAAATTTCTCTCTCTCCAATAACTATCTCCAAAAAAATTAACTTTTTCTAGGAATTCTATGCTAATCAAAATTGTTAATTATATTAACAATTGAAAATACTTGTTCATTTACACATTGCCTTACTACGGCGACCTAATGTCCACTGTCACACATACTCAATGCCTTGAAAACACTTATTCGTGCTGGGCAAGTGGCGCATGCTTTTTTTTTTTTTTTTTTTTTTTTTCCGAGACAGGGTTTCTCTGTGTAGCCCTGGCTGTCCTGGAACTCACTCTGTAGACCAGGCTGGCCTTGAACTCAGAAATCCGCCTGCCTCTGCCTCCCAAGTGCTAGGATTACAGGCGTGCGCCACCACACCCAGCGTGGCGCATGCTTTTAATCGCAGCACTAAGGAGGCTGAGGCAGGTGGATTTCTGTGTTTAAGGCCAGCCTAGTCTACACAAGCGTGTTTCTGGATAGCCAGGGCTATATATCAAGACCTTGTAGCAAACAAGCAAAACAAAATTAAAGTCTTTCCCAACGACAAAGGCTATATTTATAGCCTTTTACACGAGATACTATGGAAAATTCGGTACCTAATATTTCTTTTTTTTTTTTAAATTGATTTATTATATGTGAGTACACTGTAGCTGTCTTCAGACACTCCAGAAGAGGGAGTCAGATCTCATTACAGATGGTTGTGAGCCACCATGTGGTTGCTGGGATTTGAACTCAGGACCTTTGGGAGAGCATCCAGTGCTCTTAACCGCTGAGCCATCACTCTAGCCCCCTAATATTTCTAATAATAACATGAAAAAATCTTGCTTGAACCAATTATATATAGGTCTTTATGTTCACAAAATTCTGCACTGTCTTTAATGGTACTTAGCATAACTGTAATTACATCATCATCTTATCAAGTGTTCACTCACTAGACTGCCAATCTCCTCTGGCAGACACCTTTTTCTCTAGTAAGTCCTAGGGTCTAGCACATATCTGGTATACACCAGGCATGTAGTAAAAATCTGTTGAGGGCTGAAGAGATGGCTCAGCAGTTAAGAGCACTGGCTGCTCTTGCAGAAGTCCTGAGTTCAAATCCCAACAGCTATGTGGTGGCTCACAACCATCTACAGTGGGATCTGATGCCCTCTTCTGTCTGATGCTCTCTTCTGGCATGCAGAGCACTCATATACATAAACACACTAAGAACATTGAATAATGAGACAGTAAATGTCAAATATGGGAGTGATGGTGACTAGATGTATACAGACAATAAGTAGATGAGTAAGTTGTGACTTGCTAAATTCAGAGCTATAAAAGACTGAAGAGGTATAGTGAAATCATACTGACTTGTAAGACACCAAGCAATTATCATCTTAGCAAAACCATATTTCAAAGAGGGCATACTTTCTCTAAAATCAGACGCCAAATACCAGTTTCACACAATTCTCCTCAGACTTTCATGGAGGCTAAGCATGAAAGGAGGCATCACTACCTCCCCCACCAACTACGCAGGCTAGACAAACAGCGCAGTGGGGAGGGAGATACGTACGGGGTGAATGTGTGCTGAGCTCCAGCTCTGGTCTGTCCAGGCTGCTCTGAAACTCAGGAGGCAGCAGGGAAGCCACTCCCTCAGGATGGGTCATCTCGTCCTCCGACTCAGCTGAAGCTTCTGCAAAGTACACATTGGGTCGGGGCAGGGAGGGAGTGAAGGGCTCAGCATGTGGGAAGTCCACAGGCGGAAAGATGGCAGGCACAGTTACAGACACAGAGATACATACTGTAAAAGACAGCCTTCCCGGAGCTAAGCTCCCCTCATCTAAAGGAGCCAGACTTCCTGACTCCTCCTCTCAGACTCAAACTGAGCATCTCTCTCCCTGACAAGTTAAACTGTAACTCATCTGGCTTCACAAAATACGGAAAGCAAATGAGCAGCGGTCTCACCTGACCTCTTCCTGGAATTAGTCAGACACATCTACTTGGTGACAGAAAGGAAAACAAAGACCTTGTTAGATGTGACAGTTCGGGCTTACCTTCGAGTTCTGCAGCCTCCCGAGCCTCCCGTTCCAGCCGCTGCCTCAGCAGCTCCTGCTGCTTTTCCAGGTACTGCTTTATGAAACTGTTCTGGCTCATTTCCTCCCCGATCTGTACAGAGGCAACGGGACAGGACGGTCTAAGGAAGGGTGGCCACCAGGTGACGAGAAAGGTCTGAGTGCAGGTTTAGTTCTATGTTTTGTTTTTGTCATAGATATGTGCATAAAAATATACTTACACAGTCCAAGTATAAAATCCAACATGCAGCTCCACAGGGTCAGAACTGCTGTTCTAACCACAGAGACGCTCATGGTGATAGACATACTTTGGGTCTCCTCAATTTAGCCACATAATGCTTTTATTTGAAAGTTCTTTATAATGAAGTTTTTTTTTCATTTGAAAGCTTTTTTATTTATTTATGTGTGTAGAGTGCTTTGGCTGCAGGTGTGTCTATGCATCACCTATGTAAAGTATTGGGTACTGAGACTCAAACCTGGGTCTTCTGAAAGAGCAGCCAGTACTCTTTAATGACTAAGCCACTGCTCCAGCCAACCCCCTTTAAAAGAAAAGGAATGCTTTAGAAATGGCTATCACAAATTTAAGCTTGAAAATGTTTTAAAAATAATTATGAGGGCGGGAGAGATGGGTTAGTAGCAGCCTCGGTTGCTCTTCTAGAGTACCTGGGTTCAATTCTCAGCAACCACGTCAGCTCAGAAAGATCTGTAATTTCTCAGGTCCCAGGGAATTCAATATTCTTACAGACACACATGCAGGCAAAATACCAATGCACATAAAATAAAATCATTAAAAATTTTACTCCTTGGGCCGGGCGGTGGTGGCGCACGCCTGTAATCCCAGCACTTGGGAGGCAGAGGCAGATGGATTTCTGAGTTCGAGGCCAGCCTGGTCTACAGAGTGAGTTCCAGGACAGCCAGGGCTATACAGAGAAACACTGTCTCGAAAAACCAAAAAAAAAAAAAAATTTACTCCTTTAAAAAAACTTAAAATGAAGCTATATGGTGGTGGTGCCACACACCCTTAATCCTAGCACTCAGAAGGCAGATGCAGACAGATCTCTGTGAGTTTGAGTCCAGCCTAGTCGACACAGAGATTCAAAGACAGTCAAGGCTGCACAAAGAAACCCTGCCTTGAAAGGCCAAAAAAGAGAATAGAATTTAAACAATTCCTATAAACAATAAAATCTGACAGTTTCTAAACATAAGACTTTACTCTTTAGAGATTATAAAAAGAAAACCATGTAAGAAAGTATACCAAGGAAAGAGAGAAATTTCATGGAGCAAGTCTACTCCATGTATCTCGACCCAAGAAATACAACTCTTAGAAGGCTCTTTCTGTCTGTCTGTCTGTCTTTATTTTTTTAAGACTTTTCAAGATAGTTTCTCTGTGTAGCCCTGGCTGTCCTGAAACTAGCTCAGTAGGCTGGACTAGCCTCAAACTCAGAGCCCGGTCTGCATTGCGCGCACCCAGATCATACCTAAACTTGTACCAGTAAGCTATATCCTCAGGCTGAATTATGCCTTTTTGTTTAAATGTTTTATTATTATTTATCTAAAAATAATGCACTGTTTTTCTCAAAATTGAGAAGAGTCGACATGGTACATATCTTTAATCTCAGCACCAGAGAAGCAGCAGGTGGATCTCCGAGTTTTGGACCAGTCTAGTCTATACAGTGAGTTCCAGACTATCCAAACTACACAGTGAGTTCCTGTCTCCAAAAAAGTTAAGTGCTAGAGAAATCAATCAGCAGAGGGAAGCAACTCGTGCCCCTGCAGAAAACCCAGGTCTGGCTCCCAGAATCCACACAGCAGCTCACAACCATCCATAACTCCAGGTCCAGGGCATCTGACACTCTCTTCTGACCCCTGTGGGCACCAGGCATTGACATAGAGCACATGCATACATGCAGATGGAACACTCATAAAACAATAAATAAGAAACAAATTGCCAGGCCGGGCGTGGTGGCGCACGCCTGTAATCCCAGCACTTGGGAGGCAGAGGCAGGCGGATTTCTGAGTTCGAGGCCAGCCTGGTCTACAGAGTGAGCTCCAGGACAGCCAGAACTACACTGAGAAACCCTGTCTCAAAAAACCAAAAAAAAAAAAAAAAAAAAAAGAAACAAATTGCCGGGCAGTGGTGGCGCACGCCTGTAATCCCAGTACTTGGGAGGCAGGGGCAGGTGGATTTCTGAGTTCAAGGCCAACCTGGTCTACAGAGTGAGTTCCAGGACAGCCAGGGCTACACAGAGAAACCCTGTCTCAAAAAACAAAACAAAACAAAAAAGAAACAAATTTTAAAAAATAAGTAAATATGAGAAAAGGACTAGTTTCTCCAAAAGATCAAGCTCCACCAACCCAGGAAAACATTTTGTCATCTTTCTCAAAAGTTCAAGTGCAAAGATAGAGAGATGGCTCAAGGGCTAAGAGCACTGGCTGCTCGCTCTTACAGAGGACCTGGGTGTGAGTACCCAGTGGCTCACAGTCACCTGTTCCTGGTATCCAATGCCTGTTTCTGACCTCTGAGGAGACCAGGCATAAACATGGTGCATATACACAATTGCAGGCATAACATTTACATGCATGAAGTATAAATAAATATAAAAAACTATTTAGCTTTCTCTCCAGCCCCTTAGGTAGCTTTTTAACGCTGTGTAACTTCCCAACATTGACTAGATGATGGGCCTGAGGGATTAATGAACTATTAGCAAGGGAGCAGGAAAGCACGTCTGCCAGTGTCCTGGGCCCACAAACCAATGCATTCTCAGTGTGTGACACATTAAATGAAGGGTTTAAAAGCTGAAAAGCACCCTACAAGGTGATATAGTCTAGAAACTTGTATTTTGTTTTTAACTACAAAATGTCTTCAAAATAAAACATTTGTAGAAACCTGGGGGATGGAGCACAAGTCCATTACACCAGCTCTAGGGAAGCTGGGCAGGGGGACTGCCCTGAGTCTGAAGATAGAATAATTTACACTGTGAGTGTTAAGCCACCATGACTACATGGAGATGATGTTTCAACTCTACAACATTAACAACAATGACAAAGACAACAAAAACATTTATGCAGAAACTCTTAGAAGAAAGTTTTTTCCTAAGACACTCCTCCAGAGCAGTTACAAAACCATGAACTAAGTCAAACTAGTTTTCCTATTGCAGGCAAAGAAACAAAGGCCTCCAAGTGTTAAGTACCTTGTCCTAGTAATCAAGGTTTTAAGGATGTTTAAGGGTAACTACAGATTGTTAAGCAGTTAGTCCTAGAAATAGAGGGTTACTTATAAGGTATCAAATTCTTTCAAATAAATCTGTATCAAAAAAAATTCTTGATGAAAAAGTATTTTGTTACATCTATATTCAAGGACAACTTTCCCCCAAATTGATGACAAATGACTTCAGATTCTTGCAGATTTAATCAGATCATACCTTTGATACACTCTACTCCAAGAATTCAAAATTCACCCAGAGCACCTTTGAGATGTATATACATATTCTTTATCTTTCCCTTTTTTTAAACTCCAGGTCTTTATGCAAAATTGAGGTTGATTAAAAGTCAACTGTCTTTTTTTTTTTTTTTTATGATTTTGTTTTCATCTTTCTTGGTTGTTTATGCCTGGTTAGCAGCTTAGCAGTATTATTATTATTATTATTATTATTATTATTATTATTATTATTTTTGGATTTGGTTTTTCGAGACAGGGTTTCTCTGTGTAGCCCTGGCTGTCCTGGAACTCACTCTGTAGACCAGACTGGCCTTGAACTCAGAAATTCGCCTGCCTCTGCCTCCCAAGTGCTGGGATTACAGGTGTGCGCCACCACCGCCCAGCTAAAAGTCAACTGTCTTAAGGACTGGAGTGATGGCTCAATGGTTAAGAGCACTGGCTGCTTTTATAGAGGACCCAGGTTCAACTCAGCACCCATATGATGGCTCACAGATGTCTGTAACTCCAGTTCCAGAGGATTGGACATCCTCTTCTGGCCTCTGTGGGCACCCACTGGGAGGCAAATCACCCATACACATAAAATAAAAATAAACCTTAAAAAAAAAAAAAAGACAGCAACTGTCTAGTATGAGATCACTTGCAACAAAAATAATTTAAGAAAATACTGCTTCTGATAAACATGGAAGACAACACCAAGTCTTCCCATGTACTATTTTCTCCGAATAGCCCAGTCTCTCTAAACAAATCTTTTTTCTTACCTGTGAATTTGGCTGGAATGCAGCATGGGGTGTTGAGTGTTTTTGTAAGTTTTCTAGCATTAGAGCCTGGTATAAAGAAGAGCATAAATCAGAAACCAGGAAGGGGGGGGGGAACAAAAAAGCAATCCAGATCTCTACGGCTCCCACAGCCTTTTCACTAAATTACTTAGATATACATTTATCGTATTTTTCTTTCACAGAGCCGAAAAGTCCTTTATTAATACTGTTCTCATTCATCTTTATAAGTCTCTTAAACGTAGCCATGGTTACTACTCCCAAATGTAAAACACAGGCACACAAAGAATGAGTGACCTGGCTATGTCACAAAAATCAGCAAAAGTGACAGAATCCGAACTAGAATCCCTGTTATTATCTGCAGTTTTGACTAAGAGCCACTTCTAAATCTGGTAATAAAGGCAAAAAATATTCCAGGTACTCAAAACAAGTTTCAAACCACATGAAAGCAACACGAGGCTAATTTGGATTTGACTATTATTTGATTAGTTTTTCAGAACTAAAACTACTTAAGTGAACTTGCACAATTTCCAGCAGTGTAACACCCAGACAAATCAAATGTATTAAAAATTTCAGAGAAACTAACCGCAGACCTTGTAACCTGTGGTCTGACCTAATCCACTCCCACCCACAAACTGTCAGCTTCGGGATAAGCAACGGTCTGTCAACTCAAACCCTGAACTGACCGAGTCCCCATCTGTATTACGAGCCACGTACCCTAATGAACTCTAATTCCACTAGTCCAGCTCACCTTCCTTCCCTCCATTTACACATTTACAAACACACTATGTATAGCTCATGACAAGCTCATTCTCACTACTCAAACCGATACAAAACCCCCAGCCTAAAACATATCTGTCTCACCTCT
The DNA here is from genome assembly GCA_964023405.1 of Apodemus agrarius. Lineage (NCBI taxonomy): Eukaryota > Metazoa > Chordata > Mammalia > Rodentia > Muridae > Apodemus > Apodemus agrarius. The sequence continues at coordinate 72,334,134 of OZ030013.1, read as the reverse complement.
CGGACCAATATTCACCAAATTCTTATCCAGACTGCTGCTCGACTCCCTATAAATTAGACACCCGTCTCCGACCAAGTCCTTCTATCAAGGTTTCCCTTCATCTAAGGTCTTAATCTAGTAGAGCGGACATTTTTACCCTATCCCAAACGTACTATTGCAGTCACAGACAACAACCCCATCCGCCCAACTGTATCCCTAACTCGGACCCAGCCCTGCTCGCCCCCTTAAGGCCAGCCACACCGGTGGTTGTAGAGGGATTTAACTCCTTCTGCAGCGCATGCGCCGAAAACACAGACACAAACAAGGAGGGGGTGGGGGAAGAAGGAAGGAGCTTAAGACACTCCAGGAGAGTAGCGCGCACTCTCCCATTTTGGGCTCGCGCCGCTGCCGTTAAGGCGGGAACCGGCGTTATCTCTATTCCAGCGCCAGCCACACCAACCACCGTGCGCGTGGATCTGCAGGCTCGCGCTGGCGGCCTGAGAGAGCTCGCGCCGAGCCCGGACACTGCGCCTGCGCCGCGGCGGAGACTAGTCTCTACCGGGTCCGCTCCCCTCCGACACCTCGGCAACGCTGACTTCTCACCCCTTTGAGCCGCTTGACCAGGGCACTCTTCTGCCCGCTCTTGGCTAGGCCTCGCTGCTCCAGTGCGGCCTTCAGGTCGGTCACCCGCAGAGCCTGAAGAGGCTTCCCGTCCAGAGTCACCTCCTCCAGCTCCGCCATCTTGCGTGAGGTACTCGGGTCCGTCCCGACGGCTTCGGGCATCTTCGGTAATTTCCGCCAACGCCCTTCGAACGGACCGAATTGGCCCCGCCCACTGCCATAGTCTACCCCTCTATTACCGCTCAGAATTCCCCGGGTTCCTCCGGAACTGTTCGGTCGTTTCCGTCTCTACATCGGTACCAATCGGCTTTTTCCATCTGCCTAGGGGCTGGCCCCTCCCATTTTGCTTTCAGGCTCGTTTGTTTTCGTCTTGCCGAGGCTTTGAATCGAATCTATTCGGAAGCCCTCGAATCTGGCATACCCATAATCGGAGATATTCGGCAATCTCCGGACCTGGGGGTTGAGGCGCTGGGGCACTTGGGTACTTGGGGCTGGTTCCGGACCGGAAGTGCGTGGGTTACTGGGGTTGGCTCTGCTTAGGGTTTTCAGGAAACATGGAAGAGGCTCCGAGAGTTGGAGCAGGAGCTGAAGGATTCTTGTGATCTCTGGGCGCTTTCCAAGGGGAGAAGGGAGGTAAGAGGAAAAGAAATTTCTCCTAGGCCAGATAAGACTTGGAGTCTGCAGGTTTTCTTTTGGGAAACCCTCCTGCTTCCTAGCGAAGTCTCTTGATTCCCCATCTTCTATATCCCGACCATTCGGTCTCAGAAATACTTTGTCCCGTGGGGCTAAGGAATAAGTTTGCGGCTTCCAAACGTGGGAAAAAGTAACATCGTGTCTTTGATCCCAGACAGTGAATTTATTAAGGACAACAATCATGGAAGCCATGTAGCAAGACCCTGGGTTGAAAATTCCCTTTTAAGTTTTAGGAGAAACTTGTCCCTGTAGGGCCACTTTGAAACTGGCAGTCACCCTGAACCGGGACTTAGAACTGACGTTTAGGGATTTATTCTTTGTCGATACAAATCTTCCAACTTGGAGAAGTAAGAACAGAAGTAGTAATTTAGGTCATAAAGAGTTGAAGGTTTTCGTTGTTGGAGATACAAACTGTAGGACTAAAACATTTTGGAATAAATTGGCTTATTACACTTGCATCCAGAATGCAAAATCAGTGGCACTTGTAGGTGTATATAAGGAAACTGTTAAGAGATGTGCATCAATATCACACTTTTTAGGTCACCTAAGTCAAGAAAGGCACTTTTTTTTCAGAACCTTGATAGTGTGGCTTCTGATTTAGTTACCTTATTTGAGACAAGATCTTTACTTAGCCTGCTCTAAAGTGTACTGGTGTGGTACAGAATTTAATAAGGGGGTCATAGAACAAAATTTTTTGACAGATTTTAGATTTCAGAGGCTTGTGTATACATTGCACAGAAGGTTCTTGCATTGTGTCTCCTGTCCAACACACACACACACACACACACACACACACTTTATGTGGAACTTTGGAACAAATTGTTGGGGCCAGTTCCTTGTACCAAAGTTTGGAAAACTGTACACTTTAATTTTAGAGAGATAGAACAAGCAAGAAATGTGTTTTCTGTTTAGGTTTGTAATCATTTCATGCTGTGTTACCCAGGCTGGCCTCAATTGCTTGTTTTTCCTTATTATTTGTTTGGTTTGGTTTTGCAAGACAGGGTTTCTCTGTGTAGCCCTGACAATGCTAGAACTCATTCTATAGACCAGGCTGGCTACGAACTGGAGATCTGCCTGTGGGTGCCTCCGAGTGCTGGGATTAAGGGCATGCTCCACCACCATCTGGCTTGTTTGTATTATTTTGTGCAGATGTGTGTCTGTCTATGGTATGTGCTTGTCTCACGGAGTTCATAGTTCAGCACAGGAGCCGAAGCTACAGGTGGTTTCCAGTCACTTCATGTGAGTGCTCTGGAGAACAGAAAGTGAATTTAAATGCTGACCAGTCCTCTTCCTAACCCCTCAACTGGTTGTTTTTAAGATCATTTATAAGTAGATGGGGGATATAGCTCAATTGGTAGAGGGATAGTTTAGTGTGCCAGAAGGTTCTGTCTCTAGCATCACTGAAATGGTGTGGTGACATTTCACAGTTCATGAAACTAGTGTAGTCTAAACCACATGAAACTGACTATAAAGTCAAAAGGAATGTGGGGAGAGAGGCTGTGGGTAGGAGGCATGCCTGTAATCTATAACACCAACACTTCAAGGCAGCGGTAGGAGAATCTTGGAATTTGAGACCTGCGAAATTTTTCTCTTAAAGATTCGAGGTAACCTGTGAAAATGATTACTCTTCTCTTGATGTAGAAACCTCTGCCCCCAAATCATTCAAACCAAGGCGTTCAGGTATCTGTCACCTATGAAATTGCCAAGGTTGTTAAGGCTGTGTGTACCTAAAAAGCCACCCGGTATCTAAAAGATGTCCTTTTAAAGAAGCAGTGTGTGATTTGTAGGCAGTATAACAGTAGAGTTGGAAAGTGTGCTGACAACAAGCAGTAAGTCTAGACATATGATTGGTAGAAGAGAGCTGGAGTTTTGCTGCCCATGCTTGAAAATGCTGAACTTACAGGTTTTGATATAGATTCTGTGGTCACTGACAATAGCCAGAGCAAAACACCCAAAATAGAGTCAGATAAACTCATATGTGAGCTTGTCTGCCACATTGAAATGTTCCTCACTGAAAGGGAGCTATTTCTGAGCCAGAAGAGGAGGCTTCCAAGAAGAAAAGACATCGCAGAAGAGACTGATGGAACAAAAACTTCCAGCATGTGAATAAATTTAGCATCAAATAAATGCAAATAAAAGTGAATGTGCTGGAACAAAGGCAGGAAGGAGCAGTGGTCCGGTGGGGTGTTTGTTTGTTTGTTTGGTTTTTTGATTTGTTTTGGTTTTGACCCAGAGTCTCAGACTGGCCTGGAACAACAAAGTAACTGAGGCTGATCTTCATGATACTTCTGCCTCCAACAGGTCTGCCCTGTGTGCTACCATGCCTGGCTGTGTTCTTTGTTCTTTTGTTGTTTTGAGGCCTCACTCTGTAGGCTAGACTGCCTAGAACGCACCTATGTAGTCCAAGCTGGCTTTGAATTCTTGGCAACCCCTCACCCCAGCTTTCTACATGCTGGGATTATAGATCTGAGCCACCACACCTGACTTAGGTCAGTGGTATTGAAAAGGAAATAAGGCTGGCAAATACCAAGTGAAGTTATTCTTGGGTGGCTTCCCTGAGGGAATTGTGTAGAAATAAAAATAAAGGATCTTCTTACATGCGGGTGTGGCTAAATGCATTTGTAACCTCAATTTGAATTCAAGAATCTTTAAGTTTTTTTTTTTTTAAGATGTATTTATTATTATATGTAAGTATACTGTAGCTGTTTTCAGACACACTAGAAGAGGGCGTCAGATCTCATTACAGATGGTTGTGAGACACCATGTGGTTGCTGGGATTTGAACTTAGGACCTTTGGGAGTGTAGTTGGTGACCTTAACCGCTGAGCCATCTCACCAGCCCTTTTTTTTTTTTTTTTTTTTTTTTTTTGGTTTTTTAAGACAGGGTTTCTCTGTGTAGCACTGGCTGTCCTGGAACTCACTCTGTAGACCGGGCTGGCCTCGAACTCAAATCCATCTGCCTCTGCCTCCCAAGTGCTGGGACTATAGGCGTGCGCCACCACGCCCGGCTGAATTCAAGAATCTGAAGCAGGTCTGGGGTTACACATACATAGTGAAGTCCTACCATAAGAAAGGGTCCTGCTGTTTTCCTGTAGATTGAATTGGTGGATGCTGATTGGGTGCAATAGGGTTTATTGCTTATAAGGTTATGTCTTGGTTGCTCTCTGCCAGAGAGTGTATTAACAGAGCTTTGTTTGTTTCAGGATGTCACTGGAATCATCTTCCACATCAGTGCCACCCTGCTTCCCTTCTGTGTTACCTTCAGTGCCTGATGACGTTGCCAGCTCTTCCCCGCCTCCAATGTCTTACATCACTTCCCAGGAGATGAAGTGTATTCTTCACTGGTTTGCCAGTTGGTCAGGTCCCCAGCGGGAACGCTTTCTACAAGACCTGGTCGCTAAGGCAGTGCCAGGAAAGCTGCAGCCACTGCTGGACAGTCTGGAGCAGCTCAGTGTGTCTGCCGCAAATCGACCACCTTGTATCTTTGAGTGTCAGCTACGTCTTTGGGATCAGTGGTTTCGAGGTTGGGCTGAGCAGGAGCGTAATGAATTTGTCAGGCAGCTGGAGGTCAGCGAGCCAGATTTCGTGGCGAAGTTTTACCAAGCAGTGGCTGCTACTGCTGGTAAGGACTGACAGGCATTCAGTTCAAGAAGAGGATGACATGTGATCAAGCCATGACTGGAGTGATGACTCAGTGCAAGCTTGTCACTTAAAGATTCACCTGAACTGCCAGGGTAGTGGTCCGCCTTTTATACCAGCACTCAGGAGGCAGCCTGGTCTACATAGCAAGTTCCAGGCCAGCCAGCACTACAAAGAGACCCGGCCTTTAAAAAAAAATTTTTTTTTTTTTGCATGAACTTCCTGTTGAGTACTTGTACTGTTTTTATCCTAGTATGTCACCTGGACTCTCCCGTTGTAGCAAATCTGATTATTTACAGATGTTTAAATCTCAAGAATTTAATGACTGCTTCTGTTACAATAACTAAAGGAACCAGTATCTTGTAACTCAAGCCTACAGCTGGCCCAGATGTGGCTTGTTTTGCCACATTTACTCAACTCTAGCATAATTACGTGATTTCCCAACTGCTGGATTTCCCAGCAATGATTTAATAAAATTAAGGAAAATTCAGAGAAAGGAATAATTGCTAATTATTCACATTGTTTGACTCCAAGCAGCAGTGAGACTCAGATAAGTATTAAATAGGTACAATCTTTTCTAAAACATATGCAGCATCTGCGGGGCTAGCAGCAAACGTGCCTGGTCTGCTGTTGGTCTGCAGCAGTCTTCACAAATTAGACTGTTGATTTGGGGGAGAAGGTATCAAAGACTAGCTCTTTACCGTGAGACTCCACATTTTATACATGACAAAGCTATTATAAAGCTGACAACCTAGCAAAGACCAATTCTGAAGAAAGAAGAACAGGGTTTAAAATAAGTAGGTTTTCCCATCCAGAAGTCTTTATATTTACATGTATGTGTGAGGGCCTTCATGTTATGTGTATGTACCTTGTGCATGCTTATGCCCACAGAGGTCAGATTAGGCTGTTGGATCCCCCGGAACTACAGTTATGGAAGGTTATGAGCCACCAATGTTGGTGCTTGGGTCTCAATGAGAGCAACTCTGAATGTGTGCATTGCATCAGTGTATGGGTACACAGGAGCCATGGTGCACATGGAGAAGTCAGGACATCTTGCAGAGCCGATTTTCTCCATATTGTGGCTCCTTAGTAATCAGTGCAGGTAAAGGAGCTCTCTTGCTGTCTGGCATCTGGCAATTACGTTCTGAGTGGCATCACCTGGCTTTATTTTAATCTGATCTCTTGTGCCATGTAGCTCTTGTGATGGTTAAGTGGTAGATGGTGCCACTTGGAGCATAGCCCGTTTCTGATAAGCCAGAGTTCCCAGTGCACCAACCAGAATCAGCACCAGTAGGCAGAATCCAATGGACAGAAGTAGCTCAGTCATAGATGGGTTATGGTCCGAGGAAGTCCGCAGCCTAGGAACATAGAAGGCACTGTTTGTCCTGTAGTGGTGCTCGGCACGGAACTGAGACCTGTTTGAATTAAGCACTAGAGCAGACAAATCAGTGAAAGATAAGGTAAAACCCAAAATGTAGGGACAGGACTAAGATCCAAGTCTCCAGCCGCTTCAAGTACTGAAAGATCTGATGGCAGTGAGGGCAAGATGTTGGGACTGTTTGGGAGCTAGATTCCCTGAACGCTGTCTGAGAGAAGTGGGATGGCATGATTACAGTATGGCTCCAGGACTCCGTGGATGGCATGATTACAGTATGGCTCCAGGACTCCGGGGGTAAGACCTTCAAGATCATCCTCAGCTGTATAGTAAATTTGAAGCGTCAGTCCGGTGCTCAAAAAGTAAAAAATAACTGGGGAGGATGCAGATGGATCTCTGTGGGTTGAAGGTTAGTCTGCTCTACAGTAGCTAACTTAGTGTACGTGTAACTCACTGCAGTAAGTTGTAGGCTAATCAGGACTACACAGTGAGGCCTTGTGTTAACCCTTCCCCCTCAAAAACAAAACCCAAAGCCATGACAACTGAAATCCCTAAGTTCTAGGGATGGGGCCCTATTACTACGTGATGGACCTAAGGTGATATTGGGCATCTATTTACTGATCTAGTCATCCTGTCTAGAATAAGGTACACTCAAATGCATGCTTCCCAAATACCATTTCAGTTGTCTGCACAGCAGGGATTCAATTGACAAAAGTTTACTGTTTGGGACACAATCTTACTTGCTGTATTCTGTGGTGAAGATGGCTCCTCCATGGTGTACTTGGAGGGGGTTTTTCTGAAGAATCAGGGCCAGGGTCCTATGCAGCATAGCAATGGAAGGCCCTTGGCAGCCAGGAGACTTCCACAAACTCACAGTGAACAGCAAGCTTGTAGTGATGGATGGGCTGTGGAAATAACACCTGAGCAGACGTTAGCATCTCATAATGGAGGAGTGCTTGAGAGAGAGCATCTAAAGAGGTGAGTAGTTTGCAGGGTCGCATGAACGGTGTGAGAGGAAGCACCTGAGAGCTCTGTGGCCCACTGTCTACGTAGGTGGGGCTGTCCCTTTACCTGCTAGTGCCCGCTCTTGTCACCAGAGCCTGCAGAACTAGCTCAGCAAGCTCTTCTCTCTGTCCTTTCCCCAGAGAGTGGCCTGGGGTCCCCGTTAACCTTAGAGACATCTGGAACAGTGGGTCTTGGGTTGTAAAGTTCATCGGTTGAAAAGTGGCAACATTGGCACCTTCATCACTCAGACACAGCCGGCCTTGAGGACAGTAGAGAAGACCGTCGTAACCAGGAATCTGCAAGAGAACACTAGGGTGGGCCACAGCTTCAGTTACTATCTAAGGAGAATGGCCTATGCTTAATAGGTAAGTCATGGGCTAAGGAGATGAGGAGAAAGAAGAAAGGAAGGAAGCTTGGCTGGGGGCCGAGGGTGCAGCTCAGTGAAAGCCCCGGGTTGGTCCTCAGCACTGCTGAGTAGATGCATAAATAGGATAAAAATATATTTCAAAAGCAAGCTGTACATTAGGCGTGGTGGTTCATGTCGGTAATCCCAGTATACAAGAGGCTGAGGCAGGAAGATTGTCACAAGTTTGAAGTTGACCTGGGCTTTGTAGGTAATTCTGGGCCAGTCTGGACTACAGAACAAGACTCTAAAGAAGCTAAACGGTAATTGCCAGCCAAGCATTTCCCAACTTTCCTGCCTGTGTGCTCTGACCGAGATTCTCACCCGAACAGCCTTTCCCGGAAGGCAGGGGATCCACGGTGATCCCTGCACTCGCACCTCGTAGGCGCCCTTGTGGGTGCATTGATGTAAATAGCAACAGCCTGTGGGATCTTCCTCGACATGCGGGGCTGTTGAGGGTTGGCTGCTGTTGGCCTTGGAGAGCACTTGGGAGGTAAGGTTGGCAAGGAAGCAGCGGCTGTGCATATGGTAGATCTCCCCGTGGGGGTTCTCCGCTCCGGTGTGCAGTCCGTTCTCTTCCTTCCAGCATTCACTCTGTGGTTCAGGGAAAAGGACAGAGCAGTGTGATGCTGTTGAGGTTGATAACCTCCTGGGCCTGCTCCGTGGTCTCTTCTGTGGTGCACTCACCCCATTGGCTAAGGGTTTGTACATGCGGCAGCCTTCCAGCTTTGGGTCCGAGGAACAGCTTCCCTTGTCCAGGTGCAAGTAGTGGCAGCCCAGCCCACTGTGTGGAAGGGATAATGCAGAGTTGACACGAGGTTCACTGATAGTTGTATTGTCCCCTGCTCAGTCAGTACACACCTGCCGGTGCAGAAGAAGTCTGAGGATCCGGTCCTGCACGTGCTCACTAGGCCAAAGTCTGGGCCAGAGCCTGCTTGTGCAATAAGACAAGAAAGCACGCAGAGATGAAAGCCTGGGCTGGGCGGAGCGGCGCGGCACATGCCTTTAATCTTAGCACTTGGGAGTAAGAGTCAGGACGAGTTCAGAGTTTCAGGACAGCCTGGTCAAAAAGTGAGTTCCAGGACAGCAGAGCTACACAGCCTCGAAAACAAAAGACAAAACTGTGGAGATCCCTCTGCACCAGCTCTGCTTAGTTTGACTTAGATCTTAGTAGCAAATAACTCAGACTCACTTCCCACAAAGCTGACTTGTGGGAGTCAAGTGTCTTGCAGCTCTTTCTTATTCCTTACCCCGGCCCCACAGAAGTTCCTCTGCAGCACTGTGGTTGACCTGATACCAGCCTGAATCTTCGAAGGCAGCAAGGGTTATCGGGTCAAGTCGAGTGTGCTGGGCACCGTGGAAGGTAGCAGTCATTATAGAGCCCTGAAGTAATCTGGACTCCCAGTGGGAAGACAGAGAGCCCTGTTGGAAAGGGAGCAAACAGGTGGTTGCTATCAGCCTACTCCCTCTTTCTCCCATTATCCCAAAGTCCTCTCTCTCTCACCTCTTCTTCCAAAGGAACTCCCAGCAAAGTCCCGGGCACGCCCAAGTGTTTGGCTAGGCTATGGCTGACAGCTGGAGTGGTGAGAAGCAGCTGTCCCCGGCCATCTCGCGTGGTCACCTGTCTCCTCGTCGAACAATTTTCTCTAGCTGGCTTCAAAAAGGGAAGAAGGTAACACAAGGAGGGGAAAACTTAGGAAGAGTGAACCAGAACTGGTAGGTAATGAACTCCCTCTGGTGACATGATAAGGTGGCCATTCCCCACTCATTTACCTCTGAGTCCCGAGGGACAGTCTCGCCACATCTTGAAGAGCTGTCCAGAAAAACCCAGGGCATGTAGCAGTTCGTGTAGTGTAACCTAAGAACAGTGGGCTGCTGAGCCGGGGCCTGGGTCTGTAGCAGATCCCTAGAGCCCTTCCACATAACCAGCTCTTCGTAGAGCTGGAGACACCTCCTGTCCTGTCCTCAGCCGGTCCTCCCACTTCATGGGAGACTGCCACCCCCTGCCCCAGCCCCCATTCGGCGTGCAGCAGTCACCATGACAATATCATCATGGCTGAGGCTCAGGCTGCTGAGATGTTGGGCACAGTAGACGATGGTACCGGCGAGGGGCCTGTCTTCCGAGTCCAGCTGGCAGCAGGCAGCATACGCTATGACAGAGGGCTGCAAACGGGCCAGGAGAAGGCAGGGTGGAAAGGAAAGTGAGATAAGACAGGTAGATGGAATCTTCCTGAGAAAAAGAGGAAGCAAGGGCTGGGGTAGCACCCATGGGTAGCCTGGGAGATTCTTAGCCCTTACATAAGTCAAGCTTTATTAGACTGCTCCAAACTGCTCCCAAAGAAGTGCGATTCCGTAAAACTGCTATTTCCATCTCCCTCCACAAAGCTTTACATTAAGAGCAACAGAGCAAGGGAAAAGATCTGCTTTGACCCTCACCTCTCTGTGACACTTAGAAGTGTGGGCCACCCGCACATACAGGAGAAAGTCGGTGTTTTGGACTCCAGGGCCATCTGGTTGGATTAGTTGGGGCAGACCACGCTCTGGCCATAAGAAATAACCACGCAGGTGGGCATCTGGCATCTGTCCGGGAATGAAATCTAGTATAAACTTAGCTGATGGATGGAAACTAGATACTAAGAGGACGGAACTCTCTTGGGGCTGCCTCAGGACCATCCAGGTAGCCAACTGGAATCGGATTTCTAGCCGAGTGGTTCTAACTCAGAGCCCTTTGCAGCATGCGCAAGGTTTGAACTCTAGTTTAAAAAACCTGAGAAGCAGGCTGGGCGGTGGTGGCGCACGCCTTTAATCCCAGCATTTGGGAGGCAGAGGCAGGTGGATTTCTGAGTTCGAGGCCAGCCTGGTCTACAGAGTGAGTTCCAGGACAGCCAGGGCTACACAGAGAAACCCTGTCTCGAAAAAACAAAAACAAAAACAAACAAACAAAAAAACCTGAGAAGCAGAGTTACGCCCCTAGCCTCCCCCCAGATCTCTGCTTTGATGTATTTGAGGCCCATGGCTGGGAAGGGCGTGTTCCTCTGAAGAGCAGGACCGGAGGACAGTTCCGCACATCTGAGGTCCTTCCTTTTAGCGGAGGTACTGGGGAGGTCTAAGTAGGTTAGAGGCCTCCAGACCCCGGAGACTGGACAGTTGATCTCACCTTGGCCCCCAGGCAACTCTCTCCTTTGTACCCTGGGTTCAAAAGGCTGCACCTGTCAAAACGTACTGAAGTGAGCTGAGACGCAGTCTTTGAAGAAGACATCGTTGGCACTGCTGGCTCCGCCCAGCAGTTCCCTGGCAACTGCCAGGTAGGCCCACTTGCTATAAAAGGGGATGTTTGGCCCCTCCTCGCTCTCTCTGTCTCTCTGTGACTCTCTTGTCTCCCTGACCCCTTTCTCTCTCCCTCCCCCTCTCTGTCCATGTGTCATCCCCCCCCCACTCTGTCTCTACTCCCTTCTCAACTCCCCTTTCCACGCCCTAAATAAACTCTATTTTACCCTGTACCCTTGGTATGACTGGTATCTCAAGGAGAAGGGGCGCCTCAGCACGGCCGCCCGGGCACCCCTCCCACCTCACCATACCGCGCTCTGTAAAACATATACTTGGCTTTTATAAAACAAAACATTAGCCGGGCGTGGTGCTGCATGCCTGTAATCCCAGCACTTGGGAGGCAGAGGCAAGCAGATTTCTGAGTTTGAGGCCAGCCTGGTGTACAGAGTGAGTTCCAGGACAGCCAGTACTACACAGAGAAACCCTGTCTTGGAAAAACCAAAAAATAAAAAATAAAATAAAATAAAATAAATAAGACAAAACATTAATGATAGGTTATTTGTCTGGCATCAGTGAAATGGGCCAATTTGAGCCAGATTAGGTTATATTACAGGCGGTTTATTGGGGAGGGAGCTGCACTTGGGCGAGTTCACTGGCCCCAAGGACCAAGGCCAAGGAAGCCGCCATGGGAAGAGGGAGGGTTGAGGGAGGGAGAGGGAGAGAAAGGAATGAGCAGGCAGAGAGAAGATGGGGGGGGGGGGCGGGTAGAGAGAGAGAGCCCTGAGCCTCTGGGGGAAAGGCAGCTCAGCCCTTGGGTTGGAAAGTTCAGGGTTGGGGGCAGGGTGTGCCAGGTAGGGACTGAGGGATGCTGGGAGAACCTGGAAGCCATGTTTACTTTGGTATGTAAAATATGCACCTCAGTCCCTTATCCCGGGTGCAAAACCAAACCACAGTAACAAACTCACCTTTGGTAGTTTGGGGTATCTGGGTCTCCCCAGACGGCATGGCAGTATTGTGTAGGGTCTCGACTCAGAAGCAGAGGTCCTTGTACTGGGAGCACTTAAGACATGAGAATAGATTCCTTACCTGAGTCCAAGTCCTTTGCTGTGAAGGACTCTTCCCTCTGCCCCTCCGCCCTCTCTGATACTTCCTGTCTCCTCACTTACCTGCTAGGATCCCCTGAATCCTTCGAGTGGTCTCTGTCACTGCAGCCAGGGCTCGAGGTTCCCCTGCAGGGTCCCAAGCCTCACTGGGTACAGCATCTCTTGTGTAGTAGGTTTGGATTCTCAGGGGTTGAGGCTCCTGGGTGCCAGGGAGAGGAAGGGTCAAGGAACGGAAGTGTGCGGGCATTTGGGAGAAAGGAGGGCTAAGAAGGCGCACGGACTTCTGGGTCTCCTCATGCAGGCATCGGCTTGTGGCTACCCCAAGGAGGAGTAGGCGCCACATCTTCATCCGTGTCTCCTCAGCCTTCCCTGGGGCCAGTCTGCTGTGGCAAGCTCACTCACTTCTGTCCTCTCTGTGTGAAAACTCCCTCCATGCCCCCCCCTCCTAGTTCTGAGATTTCAAAGTTGTTGACTGAATCTACAGCTGCCTACTAGGAGGTCAATATGAACCACAGGGGTTGAAGCCATCTCCTCTGGGGTGCCCGAGGTGGGTGCTGAAGACAGGAGGAGTGGGGTGTCACTCTGAGACACCCACCTGTCTTTTTCAGTAGGAAGCCTTGGGACACTCCCTCCCCCACCCCCAAAAAAACAACAACAACAAAACAGCACGCAGAGCAATGGACGAGGAATGTGAGGGGGCGGTGGTACTTTTTGGTTTCGCTGGTTTTGTTGATGTTGTTCGTGGATGCCTGCTATCTCCTGGGTGGTGAGCAAACAGGAGATAAAACTAAGCCGAGAGACTTTTAGGAATGTTCTGCACCTGTGCAGTGCCGTCAGCAGGTGCGCCACAGCCTGGCAGGTGGGCTGCTCTCTCCTTTTGGGGGGCTGTGGGATGGGGCTAAGAAGCTTTGCAGAGTCCGCCTACTGGGTCGCAGGAGAGGGGGGATAAACTCCCAGACCGAGCTAGCAGAAGTTCAAAGAAGCTCTTTTGAGAAGCCCTGGAGACCCCCGGCTTTCTTGCCCCCTACGGTGCTTTTCTCTGCTCTCCTTCCTTCCCCGCCGGGCTAACTCCCACCATTCCTGTGGGAAGTTCCCACCTTACCCTGGGAATCCTTTCTTAACGTCTCCAGCCCAAATTCCACACCCCTCGGAGGTGGGAGGGAAGCTTCCCGAACCTCTTAGACCCCGACAAGACCTGCTTTTCCCTTAGCACTCACTGGCTCAGTCTCTTGCTCTCCCAAATTCCCAGAAGAAGCCTGCGTCCTGTCCTGTCGGGTCTTCAGTGGGGGGATTACTACCTACCTATCACTGTAACGTCTTTCTCCTCTCCTCCCCTCCCCTCCCCCTCCCTTCCCCCCCTCCCCCTCTCCCCCTCTCCCTCTCCCTCTCCCTCCGTAGCTGGTAGCTCGGGCCTCGAACTTGTGGCCTTCCTGTCGAACTTGTGGCCTTCCTGCTTTTTGCTTCCCAAGTGCTGAGATTCCAAGTGCTGAGAGTCTGCTTCACTCTGTTGCTTTGAAGGCAGGGGATAAAGTCACATATGTTAAAACGGAATCTGGTAAATGACAGGTAAGGACTAGAGTTTATCTTTTGTTTGTTTTTGGGTTTCTTTGTGTAAAAGCCCTGGCTGTCCTGGAACTTGCTTTCTAGACCAGGCTAACCTTGTACTCAAAGAGATCTGCTTGCGCCTGCCTCCTTAGTGCTAGGCCTAAAAGTGTATGCCAACACACCTGGTAGAGTTTATTTTTATTTTTTATTTTTTGGTTTTTCGAGACAGGGTTTCTCTGTATAGTCCTGGCTGTCCTGGAACTCACTCTGTAGACCAGGCTGGCCTCGAACTCAGAAATCCGCCTGCCTCTGCCTCCCAAGTGCTGGGATTACAGGCGTGCGCCACCACGCCCGGCATTTTTTTATTTTTTGAGGCAGGATCTCACTGTGTAGCCTTGGCTGACCTGAATCTCTACGCAAACCTGGCTAACCTGGAGCTCACCGTGTCTAGCTGCCTGAATACCGGGGTCCTGGGGTCAAAGGCGTGCGCCATTGCAGTTCAAAGGGAACCACTGGCTTCTCTTGAAGGCAAATATATTTTTACATGTGACAGCTGTGACAAGGGTAACTTCCCACTCTGCCGCTTTCTATTCCTGTCTTCGTGACCAAGTGCCATAGCCTTCCCATTTTCAGGAGGATCGTATAAGGCTCGCGGTGAGGGGCGAGTGAGTATCTGTACGGCACGAACAGTGCCCAGGGCACAGGCAGCTCAGCAGCTAAGAGCACGCACGCCACGCACGCACGCCACGCACGCACGCCACCCACGCACGCACGCCACCCACCCCTGTGCTTCCAGAACCCATGCTGGGTGGCTCCCAACCACCTGGAATCCAATGTTTCAGGCCTCCACTGGCACTCACGTGTACACACCCCACACAGACACACATATACATACTTAAAAATAATAAAAGTAAACTTTTGGAAAAGAAAAAGAGCAGGGCCTAGCTTGTGATAACTGCTGAGCCAAGAAAAGATTATATAGTATGCAGATTGGGGCAAGGACCTGCCTTCACGATCACCAGAAGGAAAAAAAGTTACACACACATTGGAGTTAGAGAATTTAGGATTTAAAAATTGGTTATTGGGACTGGAGAGATGGCTCAGCGGTTAAGAGCACTGGCTGCTCTTCCAGAGGTCCTGAGTTCAATTCCCAGAAACCACGTGGTGGCTCACAACCATCTGTAATGGAATCTGATGCCCTCTTCTGGGATGTCTGAAGACAACTTCAGTGTACTCATATAAAAAAATAAATCTTTAAATTAAAAAAATTTGATTATTAACAGGTGTATATGTTTGAAAGGGACTCCTGTTCTTTCTCTAAAACAAATACAGTTTTCTCCAGGCATCTGAAGACCCTTTTCCCTGAAAAGCAAAGCAAAACAAGACAAAACAAACACGAAAGAACTCCCAGTAAGTAGCATTTATGTGATAAATCCAGTTGGCCCGGCTCTCCAGGTTCCTGGCGCTTCTGTCCCCATTCTTAGTCTTTGCTGCCTCCTGGTGGCCATGCTGAGAAAGGCATGACCCTGCTGGAGTAGGGGGTATCTCCCCATCGGGTGTGGGAGTCTGGGGTGGGGCGGCAGTGGGTGGAACTTGCCCCATACTAGCATAAGAAGTTGCTGCCTCTTCCTCCACTGCATTTTTCCTCCACTGCATGCCTCTAAGCAGATTGTGTGACAGCTCCAAGGTCTGACAGAGCCTGCGGTGGGACGTGACAGCGGGCTCAAGTCTATTCCTTTAGAACCCACTGCCGGCCTGGCACAGATGCAGGAGATGCCTGGAAGAAATCCCTTGCTCCCGCTTGGCACAAGATCCAGCTTATCTGCCTATTATTGACCAGACAGAAGAGATCCTGTTTTCCAGCAGCAATTCTTTTGCATCTTTAAAAACAGCTTGTCCAGCCGGGTGGTGGGCGGCGGTGCACGCCTTTAATCCCAGCACTTGGGAGGCAGAGGCAGGTGGATTTCTGAGTTTGAGGCCAGCCTGGTCTACAGAGTGAGTTCCAGGACAGCCAGGGCTACACAGAGAAACCCTGTCTCGAAAAACAATAAATAAATAAATAAATAAATAAAATAAAAAGAGCTACAGGTCCCCTTGACCACTGAGCCATCTCTCCATCCTTCCTTGATATTCTTTTAGAAGGACTTATATATTACCCTGGCTTTTTCCTTTTTTTTTTTTTTTTTTTTTTTTTTTTTTAGATAGGTTTCACTTGAACTCGGGTTTTCCCCCTTCTCCCCTCTACTGAAATCCAGCGGAGAGATCACCCAAATGTACTATTATGTCCAATTCTATCTTTTTACTTATTTATTCTTAATTTTGGTTTTTAAGATTTATTTATAGCAAGGAGGTAGTGGAGCACACCTTTAATTCCAGCCCTTGGGAGGAAGAGGCAGGTGAATCTCTGTGAGTTCGAGGCCAGCCTGGTCTACAGAGTGAGTTTCAGGACAGCCAGGTCTATACAAAACAAAACAAAACAAAACAAAACAAAACAAAAAACAAACCTATCTCAACAAACACACCCACACAAGCATCATTTTATGTGTATAATGTTTTGCTGGCATGTGCATGCGTGTGCGCATCACATGTGAGCCCAGCATCAGACAGCGCGGAACTAGAGTGACAGGTGGCTGTGAGCCACCGGGGAGCTGAGAACCGCACCCAGAGAGCACTGGCGGGAGGACCAAGCGCTCCTACCACTGAGCCTCTCTCGTCGCCCCCAGCTCCATCCTGACTTCCGTGTGACTCTGATTTTCTACCAAACTTCAGACAGAAAGTAACTGTAGAGGGATGGCGGAGGGGAGGGCGTGAGGGTGAAGCAAGAGAAGGAGGTGAGGGGTTCCACTCAGAACAGCCATCGTCTGATCAAAGACAGTCCTGTGTCTGACATCGCCCCATACGTTATGCTCCTGTGATCCTTCCACAAACCTCAGGAGGCTTGAGTATCATTTATACCTAACTTCACGATTGAGGTGTGGCAGAATGAGACAACCAAACAGCTATGCGGGATTTCAACCCTCACAGGCTCCTGGTCACACCTACTGTCCAGTAGGGCTTCTCAGATTCACCCAGGGAAGTGGAAGTCACATTGGGATGAAATGAGAACCCGGGGAGTTGAAGGGAAACCAGAGAGGAATTGGAGAAGGGGAGGGTTGCTCTAGGAAAACAAGAAGTCGGAGGATAGGGAGGGAGGGAGGGAGGGAGGGAGGGAGGGTGGGTGGCCTGAGGAACCCGGTCCCGAGGTGGTGGCCCTGCGGCGGTGGTGAAGTAACCACGTGCAGCCCCCTCAGCTCGCTCCTCTCTCAGAGCCAGAGCCGGCTCCCTTCCACCGCCCACGCTCTCCTCGTTCCTCTCAAGCGAGCCCGGCTGAGGGCCGTGCCCAGAGCCTTATCACCAGCAGAAACTGAAGCGTCTATGAAATAACGGAATCAAACACCCTTCTCTGATATGATCTCTTTTCCTCACGGTTCGTTGCTAGGTTGGCTCACTGCAGCTGTTGGACACTGGCCGGGAACGGTGACCCTTCTTTTCTTTATCCTCTCCTCCTTCTCTGTCTCATGGTGTAGACTCTCCACTGGAGTTCTTTCCTGAATCCCTTGTCTACCCTAGCCACCCTGCCTCCCTGGTCAAGCACCAGCCTTAGATGGATCCGGCACTTGCCTGCATTTGCATTTGAGTAGCTGAGGACCACCAGAGAAAATCATTCCAGCAGACAGACTATTGCCGCTCTAAAACACTTATCATCAACTTCAATTGTAGGCTCCCAAGTCAGAAATCTCAGCAGCCGGCTCTCTCTTCCACCCTTAGCAATTGGGATTTTATACCTTCAGTCTGCGGCCTCCTGTGCAGCCTAGCTGCTTTAAGAGCTGCTTTTTCCCCAGTGGAAAATAAAAGCTGCACGATAGGAGCACCCTCGATCTGCGATATGCCTTTTTGTTTTCTTTTTTTCTTTTCTTTTCTTTTTTTTTTTTCCCGAGACAGAGTTTCTCTGTGTAGCCCTGGCTGTCCTGGAACTCACTCTGTAGACCAGGCTGGCCTCGAACTCAGAAATCTGCTTGCCTCTGCCTCCCAAATGCTGGGATTAAAGGTGTGCACCACCAGGGCCCGGCTGCAATATGCCTTTTATTTTTATTAAGATGGGGTCTTGCTATGTCGCCAAGGTTGGCAGACCAGCCTCAAACTTGCTATTGTCTTTCTTAGCCCCCCTGAGTGCCTGGGTTGCTTAACCATGTCCAGCCAAAGCCTCCCCCCACCCCCAGACAGGGTTTCTCTGTGTAGTCCTGGCTCACTCTGTAGACCAGGCTGGCCTCGAACTCAGAAATCCACCTGCCTCTGCCTCCCAAGTGCTAGGACTACAGGCGTGCGCCACCACGCCCGGCTCTTTTTTTTTTTTTTTTTTTTTTAATTACCACTATTTTTGGTGTTTTGAGACACGATTTTACGATGCATAATCCCTAGCCTTGGCCTCTCTATGTAGACCAGGCTAGCCTCTTCCTGCCTCTTCTTGCCTCTGCATACTGAATGCTGGGCTTAAAGGCATGTGTCACCATGCCCAGCTCAAACCTATGTGTTTAAAATTATTTTTATGGTTATATGTTTCTAAACATATAAGCATACATGTTTTTTTTGTTTTTTTGTTTGTTTGTTTGTTTGTTTTTTGTTTTTTGTTTTTTGTTTTTTGTTTTTCGAGACAGGGTTTCTCTGTGTAGTCCTGGCTGTCCTGGAACTCACTTTGTAGACCAGGCTGACCTCGAACTCAGAAATCTGCCTGCCTCTGCCTCCCAAGTGCTGGGATTACAGGCGTGCGCCACCACCGCCCGGCAGCATACATGTTTTAAAAGTATTTATTTTGGAGGCTGGAAAGTTGGCTCAGAAGTTAGAAGCACTTGCTGCTCTTGCAACGTTCCTAGGTTGGACCCCAGTGCCCACAGGGTAGCTCCGGAATTTCAGTTTGGGGGAGGGGACTGATCTCCTCTGACCTCCTGGGCACCAGGAATGCATATGGTGAACACATATATATGCAAGCAAAACTCTCACACAAAATGCAATAAATAAATCTAAAATTAAAAATTTAAAAATAGTGGTTGTGTGTGTGTGTGTGTGTGTGTGTGTGTGTAGACATTCATGCCATGGTGCACACAGGAGTTGGTCTGGGGATCAAACTAGTGTCATGTTCAATAGTAAGTGCCCGGCTGGAGAGATGGCTCAATGGTTAAGAGCACCGACTGCTCTTCCAGAGGTCCTGAGTTCAAATCCCAGCAACCACATGGTGGCTCACAACCATCTGTAATGAGATCTGATGCCCTCTTCTGGGGTGTCTGAAGATAGCTACAGTGTATTCACATATAATAAATAAATGAATCTTTAAAAAAAAAGTAAGTGCCTTTGCCAACTGAGCTATTTGCCAGCACCCTGCTTCTGTGTTTTATCTGTTTCTACATTTTCCCTTTCTAAGAGAGAGAGGGAAAAGGGGTTCTCTTCTTTTGGAAGGGCGGTGCTTCCATTATGATCCCAGCTGAGGGAGCTTGGGAACCCCAGCCTCTGCTCTGCTGGGCCTCATTCCTGACATCCCTGTCTCTCTCAATCCAGTGTGCCCTGCTCCAACCACACTCTGTGCCAGAGAATGGGAAAGACTTGCTTAGGATCGACTGTCTCTATGAGGGAAACCCTGCTTCTTGCCAGACTTACCTCTTGAATTTTGTCCCTGTGTTAGCGCAAACAAGCCTTTCCTGGCCCTTACATTAAAAGCAGATGCCTGCATTGAAACCCACCGCTGGTGCCAGGCATGGCAGTATACCCCTGCACTCCCAGTACCTGAGAGCCTGGAGCAGGAGGATTAAGAGTTCAAGTCCAGCCTGAACTACCACAGTGAGACCCTGTCTCACAACAAACAACACTTATCAGAAATCAACCTCTACCCTGGACGTAGTGCCCACAGTCTAGAAAGTCTTCGTGGTTCCATGCTTTTGTCTGCCGCCCTAATTAACTGTGAATTCCACAAGAGCTAAGATTACCCTTGTTTATCGTGTAGTTCTACGGTGAGCCGAGGGGCTGTGAGGAGCGTTCCATCAGCCCTTATAAAGAAAACAATGAGCTAAGGAGAAGGAAACTGAGGACAAAGGAGAGCGAAAGATGTTGGGTGTGGTCCTTATGCCTGAAATCTCAGCACGCAGGAGGCTGAGGCAGGGGAATTGCTTTGCATTCTAGGCCAGCCTGGGCTTCAGTTGTAAGACCCTGTCTCCACAAACAAAAACAAAAACAGAAAGTGAGGCTGTTGATGGAACACTAGGATACAGGTAGGAGGCCCTGTGTGCTACCCTGAGAAGGCTTCCAGACCCCAAATGAGCTTCTAGGAGCATTTCCTTTGGGAGCCATGATACTTGGGAGGTTTGAAGGCAGGGCAGGTGGGTGGGGCTAGCCTTTATCTCGAAGTGCAGCTCTAGCTAGCCTCAGATGTTGACAGCTGGAGCTAGCAGGGGTTTTGCAAACCTTCCCAGTTGCAGAAGGCCAGCAGTCTGTGGGACAGGTGGGCGGAGCCCAAGCTTATCTCCCAAGTACAGTCCTAACCTCAGATGGTAACAAAGGAGGAGCTAGCGGGAGTTTTGCAAACCGTCCCGATTGCAGCAGGGCTGGATAGCCTGGCCAGGGTGACCATGACACTAGGTGTTGGCGGGTGTTGGCGGGTGTTGGTGGGTGTTGGCGGGTGGTGGTGATAGGGGTTTCTGAGTGTGAACCTCTTGGCTGAAGTTTAGCTTTCAGGCCACTGGGGTGGAGCCACCCTCTGTTTGGCTCTCCTCTACCTACACCATACTTTGGTTCTTTTAAAGACACGCAGGGGACCACAGCCCTGCAGGTGGATCTTCCCCTGCAAGCAAGGCCTTCCCTTAACAACAAAGGACCATCCCTGCTCCCTCAAGTCACAACTGATGGCCATTCTGACGAAGTCGAATTGCCTCTTTTCCTTTGAAAACACCCACCTTCTCTCCTCCATGGAGAGACTCTCACCTGCTATTGGTTTTCAGAGCTCAGGCTAGGGAGTACTGTCCAGGTTAGACCACTTTCACTTTCGAAGAGGAGTTGGCTTTCTTAGGAACTAGTGAATGTCTAAGGGAAACTACAGAGGCCCCGCTGTCTCATCCCTATATTCTAGAGTCTTCTCACCGGCTTGGCGCAGGGCGAGCACTGGAGGTGAAGAGGCCTCTTTCCACCACAACCCCAACCGGGATCTTGCAACACCGGGATGGGGGCCCCGGTGGCCCCGGGAGTGAGGCAATCTCTGGGGGTTGGGAGGTGTGCATCGAGGGGGGCAGCTTTCACAAGCACCCGCTGGCTGACCTTGGTAGACTCACCTTGGACAGCTTCCTCCCTCGTGGTGTCTGCATCTCTCCACAGCCTTCCTTCTCACAGGCTTCCCTGTAGCCTGAGGTGGAGGAGTCTCAGTTCAGGGCTCCTGTCCATTACCCCAGTTCTGCTCAAGAAGGAAAAGGGGGCTTCGCTTCCGGACAAGGGGAATGGTTGTGGCTGAGGGCGGGGGTGGGGTGGGGGTGGAGGTTGCTTTGGTGCTTCTCACAGGTTCCCAAATCCCAGGCTTGGAGCCTTTGCAAACTGCAGCAGGGCTTGGCCAAGTGCCCCTCCCTCCTCTCCTCCTGCTGTGTCCTTTCCCTGTGGACAGCCCCGAGAGGTCATTCTCAGGGCAGAGATAAAGCAGCTCGCCTCCGCCTCCAGCTCCAGCTTCAGGGCAGAGGGAACCTGGGGGGAGTCGTTTGCCAACTCCTTTCTGAAGAGGAGGGATTTTCCGGAGCCCCGGAGCCACGTTTGTCCCTTCGGGCCATCCAGCTCTGCTTTGCCCTGCGCTCTTCCCCATTCCCACAGTGGACACTGGAGCACACCAGCCTCCTGGAAAGTTTTTAGGTTGCAACTTAAATGTCACTCCCTCCAAGAGGCCTTTAACTTTCCCGGCTGTTTGTTAGTTTGATTTCCCTGGCAGGCGCCCTCCCGTGGGAGAAGGAGCAGGAAGGCGCTTTATCCAGGCATGCAAGGAGAGTCTTGGAAAGCCACAGGAATGGCGGGTACCAGGGCTCCAACAGTAACAGAGACATTGCCACCCAGGGCTCCAAGGGCCCGGGAATGTTCAAAGAGGGACCATCATGGGGGTTCTGTCTCCTTCTCCTCTAGCCCTCCCCCCTCACACCAATCTCCCCACTTCCATGGGAAACCTGAGGATGAAGGAAGACAGCCTCCTGGGGGCAGAGCTGCCTGGGAAGGGACAGAGAATGGTGGGGTGGAGGGGCCATGGGAGACAGGAGGTATGGTGATCATTACCTTTTCCTTCCTATTCCTGCGGCTGAGAAATTGTCTCTTTCTCAGGAAGGATGCTTGAATAAATTACTTTGGCCAAAGCCAGCTAATGTCAGACTGAGAGCCTCCTGTAGGTGACAAGACATCTCAGGATAGAATCAGACAGAAAGGTGTGTGTGTGTGTGTGTGTGTGTGTGTGTGTATGTGTGTGTGTGTGTGTGTGCGCGCACGCTTGGCTGTTCTTTATCATATCCCGTTGGGATCTCACTGGGGAGGTGACTCTTCTTCAGCCTCAGTTAGAAAGACTCCTATCAGTCACTCGGAGGATTGACAGGTCGCTGGGGGTGGGGGTTGGGGGGGGAGGAGATAGCGCTCAGAGCTGTGGGAAAGATGCTCAGGCAAAGCCGACCCCAGCATCTAATGCCTTCAGAAGGAGTCCGGGTGTGGATGGGAAGACCTCAAGCTGAGAGGAGTGCATGGGGAGGCTGAGACAGCAGCTGCGTTCTGCGCAAACTCCCCGTGCATCCCCACTATCCCTAGGCTGACGGGGAGGTGACACAGAGCTGGGCAGCTTCATCTCCTATTCAAGAAGTGTCCATCAGTCCTTCCACCCAAAGGTTCAAGTTTCCCCTGATCAGCCGAAGACCTGAGGACGCAGGAAAAGGGGGGTGCTGAGACACAGAGGCAAAGGGGGGCCCGGGTTGGCTAGCCTAGAGAGTGTTAGCCTGGGCGTTAGCCCGGAGGTCAGCCTGGGCGTCAGGAGGAGGGTGTGATGGAGGGAGCCATGGGCAGCATGTCGGCCTCTCTAGGCGTTCATTTGCACATCGTGCACACAAGATGATCCATTCACACACACACACGAGTAGCTCTTATCCTGTTCACCACCAGTCTCTAACATCATGGGGGCAATTCACAGTGTTGTTCTGTGGTGTCAGTGCTGGGACCCAGGGTCTTGTGAACACTAGGCAAGCACTCTGCTAACTCAGACCCACCCGGCCCCGTCACTATCCCTCAGCTGTGGCTCATGGACCGCGTCTGTGCTGGTTTTCACTGCGGCGGCAGTGCCGAGGCCGCAAGGGACTGGGCGAGCCCTTATCCACGTTGGCCCTCCCTGCTTTATCTACAAGATGTGGCTCGCACTATCTTGCTTGTCTGAGGGCAAAGCTCGCCCAGATGATCTCTTGAGGTCTCTCCTAGGACCTCTTGAGATCTGTGATTTCATGGAGCTAATTTTGATTCTGCCTCTTGAATAGTTGTGTGAGTCTAGGTTCTCTCTCTCTCCTCTCTCTCTCTCTCTCTCTCTCTCTCTCTCTCTCTCTCTCTCTCTCTGTGTGTGTGTGTGTGTGTGTGTGTGTGTGTGTGTGTGTGAGTCCCCAGGCTCCTCACCTGAAGAATGAGAAACCTAGAGACCCGATGTCTTTTGCATTTAGCAAAACGGAACTGGAACAAATACTCACACTCACCACATGTCAAACTCCATTTTTCTAGGAAAATAACAGCGTGGTCTAGGTACTCAGATTCCTCCTGTGCAGATGAGGAAACTAAGGTATGGAAAGGAGGGGCAGCTGGTTCAAGGTGAGACAGCAAGCTGATGCCCACAGCTTCCGTTCGGTTTTGCTTCCTGGGCTGCAGTCCTAGGTGTGGTTTCTCAGGCACAGACTGACATGTCCTCGGCTTCCCCGTGGTCAGGGCTCTCACACATCAGATCCTAACCGGTTTCTCCCCGTGCTTACCTTCTCCAGCGGCGTGGGGGATGAAGATGAGAGTGAGGATGTAGGACAAGGAAAGAGCCAGTGCTGGGGCAAGAACTGGAGGGGCCACAGATGTGACAGAGCCACCAGAAAAAGTTCCCTTGGTCACCTGGGAAACGAGCTCCCAGGCCTAAAGTCAGAGAGCAGACCCGGGCCAGTCAGGGGGCCTGGCCCTGGGGGCTGTGTAGCACTGGGATCACCCTGAGCCCCGGGGATGCGGAGACTGCTCCAGACGCTGGTATGCACTGTGGTGGTGCCAAGCATGTGCTCGGCGTACAAAGGACCAAGGGGGCAGGTGGGTGGGCATGGAGGTGAACTGACAGAGACACCGAGTGATGGACGGAGCCAGCCGTGGGCAGCATGTCAGTATTTCTAGGCATTCATTTGGACATGGGATTGAGATAGTGTGGGCTAGCTACCCTACCTAAGTATATACACAGCACCCCGACCAGGCCCAGGCCCCGGCCCCAGTGAACCGCTCCAGTATCAAGTCACAGTGCAGTTTATTCAGCCACAGAATCAATTTGGTCCCGACCTTCCCAGTTACTGGCTGTCATTGTCCGTGATCACTGTCTCAGGCTTGGCCTACTCAAGGACTCTGGGGACCCGGGAGGGTGGGCGGGGTCCTTAGGGTCCGGTGCCCACAGTCCGCCAGGCAGGCTCAGCTGCAGCCGCCGACACCCTTGATGAGGCTGGCAGCCTCGGGGATCTGGCGGAAGAGGTTGCGCAGAGTGTCTAACTCCTGGGTGAGCTGATCCACGCGGCTGCGCAGACGCTCGTTTTCAGCCATGTATTCCAGCACCTTCTGCTGCGTCTCCATAATGCGCCTCTTGGCCTTGTCCCGGCTCTTGCGCACCGCGATGTTGTTGCGTTCGCGTCGCAGCCGGTACTCCAGGCTATCTTTGTTCACTGCCTTCTTGCCCTTGTGTGAGGGGCCGGCAGGGGAGGGAGCCTTGAGAAGGGGGCTGCAGGGAGGGGCAGCCGCAGCCACAGGGGCCTGGAGGGTAAGGGAACAGAGAGGTGAGGGTCCACCAGGAGGCAGAGTGAATGCTAAGCAGGGATCCCGGCAGCAAGGGCGTTCTTGAGCCCCCAAAGGAATACAGGGCTCTCAGGAAGCTCCCATCTCCCAGACATCGCCCGTCTCTGTGAAAGACCGCAACCCAGATGCATATGGTCCTGGGTCTGAGACTAAAGCTTTCTTTTCTGCGCTCTCTGAGGACCCTTTCCTTTGGTTTGTCTGTAATAAGTCTCCTGTTCTAAAATTCTAGTCAGCCGCATTTCCTCATCCAGAAGCAGGCAGCAGGAGAAACAAGAGACGGGGTATAGTGGACAGCAGAAAAGCTGGTCCCGCCCGAGATCAGGGCAGAGCGTCTATAAGTGTCTTCAGGACACAGAAGAGTTCTGAGAAATAAATTCACAGAGTCGGGAAACAGGGCCTTGGGGTAGGTCATGCTCACAGAGGAGCACCGAACATAGACTTGTTAGAGATCCCCAGTAGTCAGGACTGCCCCATCCAGCCCCCTTGCTCCACCCTGGGGGAGGAAAGGGTGACAGCCACCTTGGACTTACCTTGAGGACGCGCAGGGGCTGGCCAGGTGCTGCCAGGGTCGGGGGGAGATGCACCGCTGTCTGCCCACAGTGTGCCACTTGGTACTGCAGGGGATTGAAGCTGCCTCGGCTGGTGCCTCGGTTGCCCTCTGGCCCGCGAGGCTCCTCCTTCACCGCCACAGCCCTGGGGTCGTAGCTCCCTGGGTTGCTGTAGATGCCAGGCCCCAAAGCCTTCCTATCTGGACCAAATGTGTGTGACGGGTAGGCAAACGGCCGAGGGTCAGCCGGCAGGTAGTGAGGGAACGAAGGGGTTCCCGGGCCCTTAAGGCTTCGGGCTTCAGGCGTTGGCTTCATGGCGAAGAGGTCAGAAAGTAGCTGTTCTTCCCCGGTCTCGATGTAGGCGGAGAGGTCGATGGAGGCCTCATGCTCACACATGTCCCCCAGCTCCCCGGGCCCAGCCCGACCCCCTGAGAACTCAAGTGGCTGCTGGCCACCCCGAGGCTCACACTCATAGTAGGTCCCGTGGGACATGGCCGGCCCGCCCCCTTGGCTCCCCGCCCCTGGGTCCTGTGCTGGAGGCCCTGGCTGGCTCAGCTCAGCGAGTTGGGATACTCAGCCTGCCCTTTCTTGATCTCCCCCTGCCCTAGATTTGCCCTGGGTCTGCCCTCTCTGATCGTCTCTGTCACCAACTCCTACGTGGCTTCTCTCCTCCTCTGCTTCCCTTTCCTTCTGCAGTCAGCGCCTCTTCCTTTCTTCCCTTTCCCCCCTCTCTCCTTGGTGTGACTCAGGGAGGGGCAGGGCACACCCCGGAGAGGGGGGTGCTTAGCAGTTAGGGCGCTCTTTGCGGAGGCCCCAGCCACAGTCCAGAAGTTGCTGCTTAGGAAAATGGCCCTTCTTGCCCTGCGAGCT
Organism: Apodemus agrarius; assembly: GCA_964023405.1. Taxonomy (NCBI): domain Eukaryota; kingdom Metazoa; phylum Chordata; class Mammalia; order Rodentia; family Muridae; genus Apodemus; species Apodemus agrarius. The sequence goes on along the minus strand of OZ030013.1, from coordinate 72,307,999 downwards.
TAAGGAATTCTAAGCCCTTGCCCAGGGTAGCTTCTCTGAAGGGCTGTCTTCCGCCGACTTCCAAAGAGACCTGTGCAGAGTGAGGCGTCAAGCCAGGGCCAATAGACAAAGCGCTCCTCCAGTGCCAACTCGCTCTAGACTCCTCCCTGATGCATCTTCCTCCCTGTTTCCCCCAAGTCCTGAACTCCACCTACCCTGGGGTAAGTTCCTTCTGTAGCCCCACCTCCCATGACCTTCTTCTCTGTGTAGACCATCATTGTTTGAAGGGTTTGGGAAGCAGTAATAGATCCTAGGACCAAGCTACCCCTGGCCCCACTACAGGGTATGCCCATTTGCTAGTTTTGAGACAGGGGCTCATGATGTAGCTCACGCTGGCCTTGAACTCACAGAGTTCTGCATTAAGGTTCTTCGGTTAGGTCTTTGCACTGGGCTTGTGCGCATGTCTCCAGTTCCGGCTGCTTGGACATAGCTGAGGTTTCTGGTAAAGACATGGGCCCTGTACCTCAAAGCCCAAGCAGGCTGCTGCCCCAGAACCAACAGACAGCATCTGCTGGAAGCCCCGGTTGCTCCACCCTGAAGAGGCTCAGGCTGACCCCACCCTCACTGGCCGGAGGCTCTGCCTCCGACTTCCTGTGCCCTTGGCCGCATGCAGGCCCTGGAGCTCAGCGCAGCGGATTTTGTTGCTTTCCTTCTGCATGACTGTTGTCTGACCTCTAGTGCGTGTCTCTCGGGTCCACTTCCTCTTGTAGGCTTGAGAAGTCTTTTCTCTTGTCCTCGCCTCTTCCTGGGGCTGTCTCAGGGTCCAGAGGAGAAGCGGGTAGCTGCCTGCCTTCCCTTCTTGATCTTCTAGGAACTCCTAAAGTTCATTTGTCTTTTTTGTTTGGGAATTCCCTGCTCCTTCCAGCTGGTTATAGCTCTGCATCAGGCAGGGTGCTGAATTCAGTGGCAAGGAAGAGACATGAGAAGTGTGTTGCTCTTTCTTTCTTTCTTTCTTTCTTTTTTTTTTATTTTTCAGGTTGAGTCTCCCTGTTAGCCTAGGCTGGCCTTGAACTCTCATTTTCCTGCTTCAGCCTCATGGAGCTGAGTTGACAGGTGTGCCGTCATGCCCTCCTGGCTCTCTCTCTCTCTCTCTCTCTCTTTCTCTAAATATTTTATTTTATGTATATAAGTACACCATTGCTTTCTTCAGACACACCAGAATCAGATCCCATTACAGATGGCTGTGAGCCACCATGTGGTTGCTGGGAATTGAACTCAGGACCTCTGGAAGAACAGTAAGTGCTCTTAACCGCTGAACCATCATCTTTCCAGTCCCCCTCCTGGCTCTTTTATTGCAAACAGATGTTCTAGAGGGAGGGACAGAATTTTTTAAAATGAATTTATTTTCATTATTCTAAAGTATATGAGTGTGTGTGGTATGTATGTGTGTGGTGTGGTGTGTGTGTGTGGTGTGTGAGTGTGTGTGTGGGTGGTGGTATAGGGGGCTGGTGTGTGTGTGGTGTGTGTGCGTAGGGGTGTGTGGTGTGTGTGGGAGTGTGGGGTGGTGGTGGTGGTGGTGGTGTGTGTGTAGGGGGGTGGTGTATGTGTGGTGTGTGTGTGTGTGGTGTGTGTGGTGTGTGAGTGTGTGTGTGTGTGTGTGTGTGTAGAGGTGGTGGTGGGGCTGGTGTGTGTGTAGGGGGTGGTGTGTGGTGTGTGTGTGGTGTGTGAGTATGTGTGGGGTGGGGGTGTGGGGGGCTGGTGTGTGTGGGTGGTGTGTGTGTGGTGTGTGAGTGTGTGAGTGTGGGGGTGGGGCTGGTATGTGTATGTTCGTGTACACTTCCAGGTACTCATGAAAGCCAGAGATATCAGATCTCCGGAGCTGGAATGACAGGCCATTGTGAGGCACCCAGTGTGGCTGCCTCGAGCAAGCTCAGGTCCTCTGGAACCTGAGCAGTACGTGCTGTGAACCCGTGAGTTATCTCTCCAGCCCTAAGAATCAGAATATTTTCTAAGCTGGGTATTCCGAGGACCAGGTAACTGTGAGGGGTCACAGAAGAGGTAAGCTTCAATAGGATACATATATCATTGAACATTAAAATAAAACTGTAAATGTGACTTGCCCACAAGTCAGAGAAGGTCCCCTTGATGAATCCTCCATCCCGTCCCCTCTAACGCCACGGTCCACCCCATGTGCCTCCCCGAAAAGCCCTGGCCAAGCAGGGGGAGAGCCAGACGCACCGTAGACACAGAGCAGAGCAGCGGAAATAGTGGGGCGATTTGTGCTCTTCAGTCCACAGGTCCTTAGTCAAACAGGTTATCAAGGCTGAGAGAGATTTCCGTTTGGGGACCTGACGCTATTGGCCACTAGGTGGCAATATTGGTTCCCAAATGCTATACTTTCGGGTCTGCGATGGTTTTGAATCAAGTGGACAGCAGGGGGCAGCCTTTCTCAACTCGGACACCAGCCCTGGCCGCTCTATTCTCGGAAGCCGGAAGAAGCATAGTCAAGACTGGGATTCTCAGTCAGGTTGCCGGTAGTGTGGGAAGGCTAGGAGGATTGGTGCCAGGACCTGTTTCAAAGAGAAATTCTGTCCCCTCTTTGGCTGTGGAATAACGACAATGGGTGGACTTTATGTCATCTGATAAAGTAAAGCTATTTTCAATCCACGAAGCGTGCACTTTGTCATGCTGCCCATTTTGCTGTGTGCTAAGGAGGGGAGGGAAAGCAGTATTTTTATCCTAATTTTATCGACACGGAAAATAAGGAGGTGGGGGGCGGGGAAGGCTGAACTGTACAGCTAGCTGCACCAGGGAATGAATGTCTTCTTTTCTGTAAGGGCTGCTGGCATGTTCTTGAAATGGCCCTGGAAATGGAGGGCTGCAGTAGGTGTTGTCGTATGACTCAGGGATTCTCCTTCCGCCTAGCTGGACAAGGGAGAGGTGCAGGGTAGCGCTCAGTTCCCCGCGGGAGGTGTAGAGATAAAGCCAGCAGGAAATGAGAAGGTCTGCAGCTGTGTCCCGGGGAAATAAGTGATGCAGGTGTCTGGACCGGCGGGGCTGGCGCTGGCGCTGCCTGCAGGCTGACGTTAGCGTTACCTAGTAACAGGCAGAAGGAGATAGGGTGTAGATAGGGAAGCAGGAGAAGGGATTAGGAGAGGAGGAAAGGAAGATGGGAAGGGAAAGCCACCTACAGACTGGGAGGTTCTTACTCAGGAGGGGAAAGAAGCCTTCCCTCGCTCAGCGGGACCATTTTCCTGTTGCTCCTGCAGTTGCTACCTGTTTGCATTAACTAAAACAATGGGTGTATATTGTCTCAGTGGCTTGTGACAGGCTTCTGTCCGGGAGGGCCTCAGAGGATTCCCTGCAGGGCCAACGCTAAGAATGACTGTGAAGTCTGAGGGGGAGAGACTCAGACCTGGTTCCTGTCACTCGCCACCTCTCTGACCCTGGCCAAGCTACTGTAAAATGGTAGGTTGTTTAAACGTTGAAACCGATAGCGTGTGTAAAGCAACTGACTCGGTACAGGCTGTCTCCTCCCTTTCCAGACCTCTCCACTGAAGTTACTCCTGTCCCTAGAGCACACACTCCTGCTGCCTCAGAGGTTACATTGACAAGCATTTTAAAAATCTAGGTTTTAAATAACAGAAAACCCATGAGGGCATGGTGGTGCATGCTTCTAATTCTAATGCTGGAGAGGCAGAAGCAGGGGGCTCTCCATGAATTTGAGGCCAGCCTAATCTACATAGCAAGTTTAAGGGCTAGTCAGGGCTACACAGAGAGAAAACCATCTTGAAAACCAACCAACCAGCCAACCAAAGGACGAAAACAAAAAAACAAAACAACAAATAAACTTGGATTTTAAATTGTTTTGCATATTTATTTATGATATTATTTGTTTTGTTGAGACAGGGTTTCTCTGTGTAGCCCTGGCCTCTCTCTTTCCTTAGTTGTTGATCTATATATTCCTAAATACATGAATACTACCTACTTAGTCCGTATAATGGGTGTTGCTTGTCTGTATGTATTTTCAGGGATGACCATTTGGTATCAACAAACCAGTTGGAGTGCTTTTCCCTGGGGAAGACTGCTTCTCCAGCTCTCAGTGTTCCTTAGTTACCCAGAGTTCTTTGTCTAGGGCTGAAGTTTTGTGAGCTTTCTCCCTCCCATGTTAACATGTGTGTTGGGTTCATCTTTGTTCAGGTCATGTCTAGGCAACTGTGGTGGTCTGAGTAGATCTGGCCCCTATAGATTCATGTATTTCAATGTTTGGCCATAGGGAGTGGCACTATCAGAAGGTGTGGTCTTATTAGAGGTGTGGCCTTGTTGGAGGGAGTGTGTCACTGTGGGGGTGGCTTTGAGGTCTTGTACGCTCAAGCTCCACTCAGTGTGGGATCTGAGCCTCCTCCTGGCTGCCTACAGATTAAGATGTAGAACTCTTAGCTCTTCTAGCACCAGCGCCATACTTCCCACCATGATGATAATGGACTGAACCTCCGAAACTGTAAGCCAGCCCCAACCCAATGTTCGCCTTTGCCATGGCGTCTCTCCACAACAATAAAACCGTAAGACAACAGCCATTTTGGTGAGACTTCGTGGGTACAGCCTCTCCGACATTTCTAGGAGACACAATCTCACAGCAAACTTCTTGTTTCTCTGCTTTTCAATCTTTTCTGCCTCCTTCTTCCACAGTGTTCCCTGTGAGCACTACAACTCCTCATATCACTGGCTGTGGTTCTCTGTAACGGTCTCTGTCTTATGATGAGACGTTTCCTGATGAGGGTGGGGTATAGGAAGACGCATATTCAGGATGTAGTCAGGGATTCTGTTGGTTGTAGTGGTTGCAGGTTCTCCTTCAAGATCCATGAGTCCACTTGCCCTGGGTAGTTGGCTAGGTTTCCAATCCCAGGCATGATTTCTTTCTTCTTGACTGGAATTTTTTCCCCTTCTTTTTAGATTTTTAAATTTGATCTTATGTGTGTAGGTGTCTTGTCTGCTATGTATGTATGTGTAACATGTCTGCCTGGTGCCCAGGAAGGTCAGAAGAGGGGGTCTGATTCCCTAGAACTGAGTCAGAGATGTTTGAGCCGCCGTGTTGGTGCTGGGAACTGAACCTGGGTTCTCTGCAGGAGCAAGTGCTCTTAACCAGAGGCATCTCTCCTGCCCCACACTCGGGTATTTCAGAGGACAACTTTCTGTGAGTTGGTTCTCGCCTTCTGCCCTGTGGCTCTCAGGGACTAAACTCCAATCATCGTGCTTGGTGGTCAGCACCTTTATCAGCGCTGTGGCCTCTGGCTCTTGTTTTTCTGCTCCTCTTCCTTTCTTTGTTTCTTTTTCATGGGACGCAGCTTTTTTAAAAAAAAGAGCTATTTACTTATGTATATGGTTGTCTTGTCCCAATGTAGATCTGCACACCAGAAGACAGTATCATATCCCATTGGACCTACGAGTAGAGATGTTTGTGAACCACCACGTGGGTCCTGAGATTTGAACTCATGACCTCTGGAAGAGCAACCAGTGCTCTTAACTATCAAGTCATGTCTACAGCCTAAAGGGATGCAACTTTTGTTTTGTTTTGTTGTTGTTGTTTTTTTGTTTTGTTTTTTCGGGACAGGGTTTCTCTGTGTAGCCCTGGCTGTCCTGGAACTCACTCTGTAGACCAGGCTGGCCTCGAACTCAGAAATCCACCTGCCTCTGCCTCCCAAGTGCTGGGATTAAAGGCGTGTGCCACCACCGCCCAGCTCTACTTTTTTTTTTAAATATTAAAAAAAAATTCACATTATATTTATGTATGTGCCACAGAGCATTGTACAAGTCAGAGAAAACATTCGGGGGTTGATCTTCTCTTTCTACCATGTGGGTCCCGGGCTGTCAGGCTCAGTGGCAGGCACCCTTGTGGCTGCAACTTCTTGCTCACTTTTTAAGACTTTTTTGAGACAGTCTCATGAATCCCTCAGTGGCCTCCAATTCATTAGAAACATAGAATGACCTTGAATTTCTTTTTTTTTTTTTTTAAGACATGTTTCTTTGTGTAGCCCAGGCTATCCTTAGGCTTATAGAGGTCTGCCTGCCTCTGCCTCCCAAGAGCTGGGATTAAAGGTGTGCACCACCATGCCTGGTAAGACTTATTTTTATTTTATGTGTATGGTATCTTGTCTACATTTATGTTTGTCTGACATGTTCATGCCTGCTACATTCAGAGGTCAGAAGAAGATGCTAGATGCCTTAGAACTGGAGTTCAGATAGTCAGAAGAAGATGCTAGATGCCTTAGAACTGGAGTTCAGATAGTAGCACCTTGCCCTGTGTGAGCTGGGAATTGAACTTATGTCTTCTGTAAGAGCAGTTGGTATTCTTCCTTCCTTCCTTCCTTCCTTCCTTCCTTCCTTCCTTCCTTTCTTCCTTCCTTTCTTTCTTTTTTCCTTCCTTCCTTTCTTTTTTAGATTTATTTATTTTGTGTACAATAAGCATACTGTGGCTGTCTTCAGACACACCAGAAGGCATCGGATCTCATTACAGATGGTTGTGAGCCACCATGTGGCTGCTGGAAATTAAACTCAGAACCTCTAGAAGAGCAGCCAGTGCTCTTAACCGCTGAGCTCTCTCTCTAGCCTGGACTTTAAATCTCTGACCACCTTCCAAAATGCTGGGATCCAACCACCATGCCTTCTCTGTCTTTCTTCCTGTCTGTCTGTCTGCCTGCCAGCCTGCCTGCCTGTCTGGTCTTTTGGTGGTGCTGGGGACTGAGCTCAGGACATCATTCATGCTTGCAAGGATTTTACCAGGTGGGCAACATTTTGCTCTTTGAGACTAGCCTGAGGTTTTATTTGTAATCTTTTCAATAAAGCTTGTCTTATTAGGGTTTCTGTTACTGTGATGAAACACCATGACTAAAAGCAAGTTGGGAAGGAAAAGGTTTCTTTCTTTCTTTCTTCCTTTCTTTTTTTTGTTTTTTGTTTTTTGTTTTTCCAGACAGGGTTTCTCTGTGTAGCCCTGGCTGTCCTGGAACTCACTCTGTAGACCAGGCTGGCCTCGAACTCAGAAATCCACCTGCCTCTGCCTCCCAAGTGCTGGGATTAAAGGCGTGCGCCACCACTGCCTGAAGGCTTACATTTTCACATCACTGTTTTTCATTGAATGAAGCCAGGACAGGAACTTAAGCAGGGCAGGAACCTGGAGTCAGGGGTTAAAGTAGAGGCCACGAGGGAATGCTGCCTACTGTCTTGCTCCACGCTGCTTGCTCAGCCTGCTTTCTTATAGAACCCAGGACCACCTGCCCACGCACGATGGGCCGGGTTCTCCCCCATCAATCACTAATTAAGAAAACGCCCTGCAGTCTTGCCTGCAGTCCCTTCTCATTCTCTTAATTGAGGTTCCTTCCTCTCAGGTTCGCTGGTGTCAAGTTGACCGGAACTACTAAGCACAGTGACCACATTTCCTGAATTAAAGTTAAGGATGAGCATGCTGTCCCACAAATCCCGGCAGAAGGATTGCTATAAGTTTGAAATCAGCCTAGGTTACAGAGTGGGACTCTTTTTCTAAAAAACAGATAAACTGTGTGTAGTGGTGCATACCTTTATTTCAGGAATTGGGAGGCAGAGGTGAGGACGATCTCAGAATAGCATCTGAAGCTATTCTAGTCTCTAGAACTATAGGTTAGCCTTGGCTACCCAGTGAGATTCTGTCTCAAAAACAAAAAGGGGCTGGAGAAATGTATTTGCTGTTCTTGTAGAACCCAATGCACTTTTTAAAATTCTGTGGACACCAAGGATGTACATGGTACACAGACATACATGCAGACAAAATACACACATAAAATAAATACATCTAAAAACTTAAAGCATCAACAGACTAAAACCAATCCAAATAAAACAAAACAGTAAAAAGATGGGTAGATTGACCTATCTGAACACTATTTTATTTATTTATCTATCTATTATTTGAAACAGAGTTTCACTATGTAGTTCTTTTTTTTGTTTGTTTGTTTGTTTTTTGTTTTTTGTTTTTTCGAGACAGGGTTTCTCTGCGTAGCCCTGGAACTCACTCTGTAGACCAGGCTGGCCTCGAACCCAGAAATCCGCCTGCCTCTGCCTCCCAAGTGCTGGGATTACAGGCGTGTGCCACCACGCCCGGCTCACTATGTAGTTCTTAGCTGGACTGGAACTCACTATGTAGTCCAGGCTGGTCTTGAATTCAGAGATCTGAGTACCTCTGCTGTAGCAGTGAGTTTGTGGACACCACCGTGTGCTCCCGGTGGATTGCATGTGTACACCTGCCCGGGAGCTATCTTTGGATCTGCAAATGAAACACACACACACACACACACACACACACACACACACACACACTAGCTACCTCAAAGGCTAGGCACTCCTAACCCTTCCCCTGCTCCCCCACACCCAGTTGGGGAAGTGGCCAGTGGCAACTTCCCTGAAATCTCACGTGGCTGGTTGGCTTTCTCTCCTGCTGCTACTGTGTCCCATCCTTCTTACTCGAGTCATGGCGATTCTTCTCTGTTCCTCTCTGGGACTCTGGACTCTAAGGGTCCTGCCCCGTGCCCAATCATTGGCCATTGGCATCTTTATTGATCGATCAAAAACCAATTGGGGACAAGGACCTTTAGCATTTGGACACACAGATTCCCTATTGAATCAAAGCGTTAGAACCAATCTCCAAAGAGTTCTTGGGCTAAAGGCAGGTGACACTACATAAGTAAATACTCTACAGGAGACAAAGATTATTGGGACTCTGTGATGACTTGCAAAATTCAGTGATAAATTCGTTATTTTTGTAAAATATGAAGTCCTTGGATGCCATAATCAGAAAGATTACCTGTTGTGTGGATGTATGAGTGACTGTGAGCTGGTGAGATGGCCTGCCGCCAAGTCTGTTGACTGGAGTGTAGGTCCTAGGACCAATGTGGTATGAAAGGAGAGAAGATACCTCTGACCCCCTTACATGTATGCACATACACAGAATAAAAGCATAAGCAAAAAATAAGCACATAAACAGCCACGACTTAATGACTTCTGAGAGGTTCCCAAAGTGTCTAAAGAAGACATGTTGTCCCAACTCAGACATTTGAAATTCCTCACACTGCAGTCGATGCCCGGACTAAGACAGGGAAAGGCCGAGGCTAGGAATGGATGCCTGCCATTCATGGAGACCGGTAGCTGCCATCCCAGCAGCGGGGGTGGGGGTGGGGGGGGTGGGGTGGGGGGGTGGGGGGGAGGGCACCTTATATGGGGAGAAGCGCCTCTGTTATGTAAGAGGGAATTGAGAGGCCTGGTTGCTCTGGAATGGGGGCAACAAGGAGGAGACTCGTGGAGACCAGAGAGAGGAAATGGGGGTTTAAAAGGGTGACGTGAGGTTTGCGGGGCAGCCATCCGTTAGAGGACTGCCATCCCTCTGCCTTTGGGAAAACCGAGGGTTAGAAGATGGCGACCAGTCCTACCCAAGTGGCAACCCAAAAAGGTTAAAGAGGTGAAGTGACTTGTCTGAGGGGACACAGCTGCTCTGCGGCTGGCTGCCCTCTGCGCAGTGGCTGCCATCTTGGCACAGTGCCTTTGAGGATGACAAGCTTCCAGCCTGTCTGCAGTAAGGACAGCCACAAGCATGAGCATTAATGTCAGGCCAGGGCTTGGAGCGGAAGTGCCTGAGCCTCGGAGTCCCAGGTGGAGGGGAGGGAGGGTCTTGCTGTCCACTCACCTCCTCCACACAGGTCACAGGTCTGGCTCTGGAATGACCCAGGAGAAGCTCCTGGAGGGCGTCCCAGAAAGGGGGCGCAGAAGCAAGTCCCATGGAACCAGGCTGGCCTAGAACTCACAGAGATCTCCTGGTCCCTGCTTCCTGAGCATGCGATTAAAGGCATATGCCACCATGACCAGCCAATGTGTTTGTTTCTTATAAATAACCCAACCAAAAAAATGTTTCCCTAGGGGCCAGCAAAACAGCACTTGTTGCCAACCTTAACCCAAATTCTGTCTCTGAGACCCACATGATGGAAAGAAAGAGCCAACTTTTGCAAGTTGTTTTCTGACGTCTGCTGTGGTGCTGGTGTGCATGCGCATGGACACACACACACACACACACACACACACACACGGACCTCAACTCCTCCTCTCTTTTCCCAGTCCTACTCATCTTTACCTTCCTCCTAGCAATTATCCTCCCTTCTGCTTCTGCTTGGCTGGGTGGATCAGGCTCCCTGGGCCCTCAGGGCTCTCTCCATAGAGCGCAAGCTTTTCCTGCCTCTCAGCCTTCCTGCACTCAGCCTGGTGCGGACCCCTGGCCCATGGATGACCGTTGGACAGTGATGAGCTTTCCTTCCCACTTTGTTTGCAGGATTTCTGGATGGCACACAGCCTCAGTAACCTTTCAGAAGTCAACAGAAGGGACCAGGTAGTCATTAGAAGGTACAGGCGTCACATCCCTAGGTAGCTGGAAGGTGACAATCAAGGCTTTCAGGAATGCAGTCAGGATTCCAAACTAAATAAAAATGCCCATGGGTTCCAATTCAGACGTTATCTGATTATGATTATTAACTCCATCGCTTCATTTCCGTTTAAAATTTTATTACACGAAAAGAAAATACTCCATAAAACAAACCAATAAAATTTAAAACCTAAATGAACTCAGTGATAGATTATTAAGGTTCTAGCTCTGCCCCCAAACCACCATACATTAAAAAGTCCAAAAGAAATAGAAATACCAGCTTCAAAAATAGTTATCCAAAAAGTAAGGCATCCACTTAAAAAAAAAAAAGAGAGAGAGAGACAATAATAATTCAAGGAGGGGGCAGGCACAGGCTGAAGGAATGAGAGGAAAGGGGAGAGGGGTGGTCCCTGGCCCCCTGAGGCCCCACAGCCTGCCTGGACTGTATTCTGAGGGGCATGATTTAGCCCAAACCGGGCCTCTCACCAGGGAGGGTGAGCTGGGTGGGGAGTTGGGAGACCTGCTGTGAGGGGCCAGGAAAAGGCCCCTGGGTCCTGGGTATTCCAGTTTGAGTTGATGCAACAGGGTTAGGGTTCTGCCTTGTGATCAAAGGATCCTGTCCTAGGCACAGCAGGTATGGAGGCTGTGGAGAGGGCAAACACTGTCCGCCTTCCTCAGAGCACAGACCAGCGGCTCTCCTGGAAGGGGCGGGGCTTTCCTGCGCTCTCCAGAGAAGTGCCATTCTGTCCTCTCATCCCACGTGGGATGGCGGAAGGTGGTGGGGTTGTTTGTGTTGGGGGAGGGGAGAGAAACTGGCCTTCAGAAAGCCTTCTCCCCACCCCACCCCACCCCCACATGGTCTCCCCAGGGTGAGCGGTGAGCACCTCTGGGAGGGGAAGCACCCTTCCTTCCAGGGAAGGATTGAACACCAGGTCTGTCCTGAAAGGGTAGAAACTGGGAGCGTTAGGCCCAGTTCTCAGACGGGAGATGACTTAAGGCTGGCTTGACTCTAATTTCAGGACTGAAGGGCTTGAGGACCCTCCATACCTGGTCCTTGAGCCACCGTCCAGGGGAGGAAGGGGGCGAGGGTGGCAGGCAGAGCTGTGGGTGGGAAGAGGGGGTTACTGCTCTTTCACAGGGGGCAGGGCGGAGCTGAGTCGCTTTGCCCTTCAGAGAGAGAGAGAGAGAGAGAGAGAGAGAGAGAGAGAGAGAGAGAGAGAGAGAGAGATCTTAGACTGAATAGAGGAAGTCTTTCTGGCTTCAGGGAGCTTTGGCACCACAAGGGGATAGGAGGCAGGGGCAGGGGCAGGGCAGGAGTCCGCTTCTGCAGTCTGCGCCTTCCCCTATATATTCCACAAGCCTGGCTTAGAGCTGGGGCTGGGGCAGTCTTCCTTCTTGGTCCTTAGCTCAGTGGGGAGGAGGCATCCTGAAAGGGAACTTTCTGGATAGTGGGTGGAGGCTGGGCAGTGGAGTCTTGGTAGTACAGAGTGGAGAAGGAGGCAAAGAGACGTGGACCCTCTGCCTTTTGGTTCCCTGGTGAGCGAAGCCACAACTGAGTCTCTCCCGCTGACTGCTGACTTAACGGGATGGGACTGGTCTTCCCCACCTAACTCGCTGGGGCTACGACCTTTTTTTCCAATGGACATTTCACCTGGGCTCAGGGTTAGGGAGAAGAAATAGTAGTAAACCCAGGTTTCTTAGAGGCACCTAACGGGCATGGGCCCAGGGGGAAGGGCCCTGTGGGGTACAGAGGGCCTCCACTCTCTTCTAAACCTCAGGGTGTGTGCAGGCCCCGGCGGACTGACCTTAACCGGGGGCCTCGGTGCTGGAAGCAGGTTCTTTGGGTACAAAGGTTAGGGTCTTTGTTTAGAATGTCTCACTGTGGAGGCCCAGGTCTGGCCCCTGACTTCAGAAGTGTGTGTGTGTGTGTGTGTGTGTGTGTGTGTGTGTGTGTGTGTTGGGGGGACCTAGGTATGGATACAGGGCAGAAAGGACGAAGAGAGGAGTGGCCAGCTAAAGGCCGTGCTCTTCAGGCTTGCTCCTCTGTGTCCGGGTCCTTGACAGGAGTCGGCTGGAAGATGGGCTTGTGCTGTTCCTCCAAGTCATCAACTGTTTCCTCAGTCCCCGAGTCCCCCTCCTGGGGATACACGACCACACACATCTTCTGACTCACTAGGGTGAGGGACTCTGTGGAAGGAAACAGTACAGAAGCCGGGTCGGTTCTAGTGTGCTGCCAGCCCCACCAGTGGGGCCCGACTCTGGCCAGCTAGCTCTTCCGAGGCTTTTACCTCAGAATAGCAAGTGGCTTTCGGAGAACGGCTTGTCCATATCCTGCATCATCTGAGAGCTGCCTCTTGTTCACCCAGTACCTAGCCTTGCCCTTCCTCTGTGCCCACTGACCGC